>ML824700.1:31527-42469 GCA_009831015.1 Picea engelmannii | reverse complement strand
CATCAACCAAATGGTATGTAGATGAAAAATTAGGGTCCCATGCGACTTTCGAGTCCTTGGCCAAAGCATTTTTGACCTTCTTCCAATTACCAATCCTCCATGACAATGGTCTTGAACTACTCTCTAATTTCAAACAAACCTTAGCCACACATATCATTGATCACATTCACGAGTGGCATAGACGACATAGTTTATGCAAAGATGAAACCACCAAACAATAGTGTCTTGACTGGTTTCTCAGATCACTTGTCTCTCTCCTCGGTAAAGATGTAGCTTTCACCTTCCCTCAATCCGAAGAGGAAGCTATCAGTAAGGCTCAACAATACAACCTCATCTATTCACAATCAGGGTACTTATACATAGTACTTCTTGAACTCCCTAAACCCATGCCATTTGGTCAAGACAAAACCAGGATGTCTCACTCAGCAGACGGATTGATTGGTAATACCACACACCACAGTCCTCAACCCCAACCACTACCAATGTATGGCACACCTCAATATCCACTGGTGTATGGGGGAACCTCTTATTACCCCCCACCCCCTTATCAAAATCCATACCCTGTTGCTATTCCTATGCCTATCAGTGGGCCACCGTCGGCACCCCCACTACACCCCGCTATCCAGACAAGATCTGGTACCCCCTCTACCTCAGCTTATACTATGTGTACTAGCGAAAGAACCATGCCTTCCTATGTACCTTACAGATCACAACCCCCACAGAATATGTACTTTCCCTTTCCTAGTCCTCCACAACCCATGACACCCCCACACCCTCACGCCGGGGGTGAATTTTGTTCAACCCTCTCTCGTTCAGCAATACCAAAATTTTGAACAGTTGAATATGGAAAATATGACCCATCTGTCGAATAATGCCAAAAAGAAAGGTAGAAATAGGAACAATAAAAACCCAGGTCAAGGCAGGAATCAACCCCAACAAAACCAACCAGTTGGGGGCAACCAGAACCAAGGGAATCAAAACCCCAAGGGGGGCAATAACAACAAGCGTCAAGGGAGAAATAACAATACTATAAAAATCAATTTCCCTTGTGCCCTTTGCGGTGAGTTAGGTCATTATACTCATCATTGCCCCCAAATCATTGATTTCAAATGGCTGAAAGACTCAGGCAGTCTATCGCATCCTCCAACACTGCCTTCTCCTCAGCAGGCCCCACAAAAATACGTGAAACAACCCTGCCCAGCCGTGCTATAGAATCCTATTCCACACCAAGGTGTAATAAACACCCAATAGGGCCCGCAGGGGTGTAGACCGATTGACAAGTGCCGTGTAAATGGAAGGAACTATGTAAAATGAGGTCTCAAGGTCGATTCTCACCCCAATTTACTCGGAGGGCGTGCTTGTGGGCTGTGCGTTTCTCCCTAGGGGTTATAAGGCAACCGACAGGATTCAACCCCGTGTCACGCGAGTACGATACTGCCGTTGTTATCGATTCCCCTAGTATAAAATAAAATAAAATAAAATAAAAAAAAATAAAAAAAATAAACACCCAATAGGACACGCAACCTACCCCACCTCAGTTGGGATAGTACCTCAATCCAAACAATCCAGTAGATCGCATGATCCTCCTCACCAGTGAGGAAGAAATCCTTCTGCAAACATGTAATCGTCAGTACCATGCACCCGCTGAGTCCCCTCCCATTCCTCCAGAAACAATTCCCACACCAACGAGACCCCCGTTGGTGATCCCTCACCCTAACATAGAACCACCTCTTCACATCCCTCGCATCCCATTGCGCAGGAATTTCCATAACCCACAGGCTAGGGCAGCTCATAATTACAATTTGGTTGATGACTTAGCACAATCCCCGGCTGCCATGTTAGTCTTAGAAGTACTTTAGACTTGTCCCACTCAGTGGAAATCATTACTTTCCACCTTGGGGGTAGTCAACCCTGTAGATACTCGACTCATTACATTTGATCTCGACATCGGAGAACCTTTCCTTCCTGCTTTGATCACTTTTCAAATCCCAGTGAAAATACGAAACATTACAATTCATCAGTGTATCATCGATGAAGGTGCATCCACATGCATTATGTCCAAATTTGTATGGCAGAAACTTGGTTCCCTCGAACTCATACCATCAGCCATTACCTTACGATCTTATGAAGGATGACCATCATCTCCTGAAGGGCTCTTCCAAAATGTCCCCGTAGAACTCGGGGGAAAGACTATTCTCATCGACATTGAAGTTCTTGATGCCCCACTCGATTATAATATCTTGTTCGGTCGTAGCTACATGTATGCTATGAAGGCAATTGCCTCTTCTGTCTTTTGAACAATGATGTTCCCCCATAATGGGAAGATCATTATCATTGATCAAGTCTCATATTACAAGCCTAACCCTTCTGCCAATATCGATAACATTCTTCCTCTCATCCACACGAGTCATGATGCATACCCACTCATCAAAATGGGTCCCAGAATTTTCAAAGATCCATCATTAGTAGGAACTTACCGTGGAGCACCACCACTCCTTCATCCCTCCAATCAAGTATGCGCTGTATCATCTAACATAACTGACATAGAGGATACCCTTCCTCCTAGGGAGGCTTCTATGATATCTGACGTCCCACTAGTCGCAGATCTCCCCCCTCACGAGCCTCCTGTGAACTCGTCGACCCCACCAGTCCATGATTTCACCTCTCCCCAAGGCCATATCCTAGTTTGGGAGACAGTTCCCCTACACATTACTCAGATCCCCTTATTTTACCCTCCACCTGGCGTACAAGCTTTCCAAATAGCCGCAACACTTACCCTCCCTAATATGGTGTTAGCAATTCCAGTTTGGTATTTACATCCACCAAAGATGGTCCCTCGACCATCCCTTCCCCCCAAAACAGAAGGAATCCCAATGATGATTCCCATACTCACTCCCACCATACCCTCTACACCCCCACTCACTACTCTCCCTGCCACAGCTGGGGGCAGGAGCAAGAAGAAAGAGCCCACAACTCCACTTCCCCTATGCGTCCAACCCCCTTGTGCACTATGTGAGAAAGATGGACACCAAACCAACAATTTCCCATCTCTACCAGAGTTACGGAACTTAATTCCACTCAATCAAACTCCATCAACACTCGCCACTGTAGCAAGTATTGTCATTACCACCCCTCACTCAAGTAGTAAAGGGCTGCAAACCAAATTCACTTACGCTATATGTTCAGAATATGGCCATTATACACACCATTGCCCAGCACTGCCATGCTTCTGGCAGACATTAGCCGCAGTACGCCAAAGCTTCCAGAGCGAACCCAGTCCAACTACGTCATCCCTACCAAAAATCATTGACATCCATTATGTCACAACTTCAGTCAATGAACGTATGAGATGCCCTTGCTCTCTATGTGAATCCTTAGATCATTTTACATACCAATGTCCTATGATCATTGAATACAGGAAATGCCAATTGACCCTGCTTCAAAGACCCATAGAATCAATGGTTGACCTTACCTCGTCACTAGAGATTATTCATCTCATTTTTCCCAAACACGAGGCTCTCCCAATGCCTCCATGGTTCTTGGATGACTTATCCGAGGATTCACCCCCAAATCCCCCCAACTCTCCCGCTCATTTCCCTACAAAAATTTTACATCCAACTACCACAGGTACTCCTTAGTACTTTGATATTTGGTTTATGTCGAGCGAACCATCACAATTCCATTGCGATGTTCCCCCTGCTTCTTCATCACCAGGGGGTAGCCACATGAAAACAGTCACCGATATCACTCTTCATGACCCCTTGTATTCCCATCAATTCCACTGTGATGAGGAAATACTCGAAGAGTTAAACACCACTGACTACCCATGGGATGTGCTACACCACCAAGCGCTCTTCTTTCCACAGGAAGCCTCCACGCCTCCTAACCAACACCCCATATACGTGGTCGAAACCAAGGATTTTATCCCATCAGGGAATATCGACTGGTTCAACAACCCCATTCCTGCCCCTGATGCTTTTGAATAAGGAAACATGGCCAACATTTCCCCGACCATCAAAATTGACATTTCCATAAAAAATGGCGTCGTCGAGGAAATCACAATTGGAGCTGCTTGCACTCCTCAAGAAATCACCGCCTATAAATCCCTCTTCCAGGAATATCAGGATATTTTTGCCTAGTCATACACAAAAATGCCTGGCCTTGATCTCTCTATCGTCGAACATCGCATAGACACCTAGCTACCTTCACTCATTTCATGAAGGCGACCTCGTCCTTACTTACGATATCGCTCACGATACCTTTGGTCATGGAAAATTCAAGTCACTATGGCATGACCCATACATTATCCAACATTGCCTCACCAAAGGCGCATACATCCTGGCCTCTCCCGAAGGCCTCTCTCTCAAAGAGCCCGTCAATGGGTTATACTTAAAGAAATTTTACGCCTAAGCGTAGCAATTCTACTTTAGGTTATTTTATTTTTTAGTGTTTTTTATCTTTTTTTCTAAATTATCATTTGTGCTATTGACAGATGCTTCCTCCACCAACCTACCACATTGGTTACGCTGACGGTGCCAACCGTAGGACACAAAATCTTGCTTCGGCAGCTTGGGCCCTCTATACACCCTCACATGAAATGCTCCATTCAAGCGGCATATGTCTGGGTTCAACCAGCAACAACCAAGCCAAATACACTACCATCATTGGCCTCCTCATCGATGCCCAACATCATCGTATTCATCACCTTAACATCTTTCTCGACTCTCAACTAGTCATTCTCCAGCTCAACAATGTGTACCACGTACGCGATCCTTGCCTCTTTCGCAAATACCTGTAGGTTAGAATTTTATCTCAACATTTTGATTCCATTACATTTACACATATTCCAAGACAGTTGAATCAAATTACAGATCACTTAGCTAACATTGTGTTAGACTGGCATATATCACATCAAGATACCTCTACACATACCTAAACACATCAACAACCTGTCACATCATATATAGATTAGAAATCATCAACACATTAACAAAACACATGTAAACATCACATAGATCTCAAAATGTATACTCATGTATATATAAGACGGTCCACAGTGCCATCCAAATGTTTACATACAAAAATACGAGTATTTGCAGGCTAGTGAAGCACCTCGGTAAAAAATGGGCTCACCGGCCTATATACAAATATACAAAAATACATAGAGCACCACTCAAGGTGCCTCTAGAGAACCACCTCCTGACCCTCCCTCAGGCGGTGGTCCCCCACCCACTACTAGTCCCTCCAGACCAGGAGGTAACCGTCCGGTCATAGCAGCACCTACTACTGCTGTTCGTCATACCACGGTCCCCCATGACGACAGAATCCCCACACACTGCTCTAGGATTCCCTCATCCTAGATATTTGACCACATGCCCTCAGGCACGCCCTGTAGCACCGCCTTCAGGCAGCGACGAATATCCTCAAAATCTGTTTCGGCATCCGCCGGAGGAGCATGTGATGACCCGACACTTGGGTCAACAAACCAATGTATCCTCACTACTCTCTTAGGCTCAGCTGGTCTCACCTTGGCATCCTCACACTAACGTCTCTCTTCTACCCGCGTCCCTCCCCGCGGCTCCTGGCAAGCCGACGCCCTCAGTAACTCAACCTATAAACAAGGTGCCACATTTTCACATACAAACAAACAACATATAGTATCAACATCTATACCAAATACACATGTCATGCTATCTAAAAAAAAAAACAATATATATCAAACTCATCAACATACCTCGATGATCAAAAACCTCCCCTGGAGGTAACACCATGTTCAAATCACCCCAGAAGTCAACGCCAGTATATGGAAACTGCAGTATCACCTGCGACATCTGCTGCCACACATGCACTGCCTCAGCCGTGAAGAAGTGGCTTCCCTCACCACCACCGTGGCGAAGAAAAATAGTCGACCACCACTTCAGTTGTGGCTCTCGGGCCCCAGGAGTGCCCAATAAAAACCTAGGCCGCAACATAGGAACCCTCTCCAAAAACCAAGCCACTAGGATGGACCCAAAAGAAAACTCTCCTGTATTAGTGGACCAACAATGGTCCAACTGCCCTACCACCCTGGTATGCAGTGTAAGCCCCTAGGCAAAGTGGTCACTGGACAATACCCTCTCCATAATACTTAGCTGACCACCACTGATCCGCTGAGTCGCAAGGGACCCGTACACCCTCACAATCATTACTGCTATACAACGATGCACTAGAGCATCCATTGCCCCAATGCTCATGATAGAGCCCGACATAAAGTTCACCTTGGAACAGTATCTCCAACCCACTGTCACTAGCACCACGTCAATAGGTAATACCGGCTCCATCGGTAGGGGCGTTCCTCGAAACGGGAGCCCAGTAAAAAAATAGATATCCTCCACTACAGTGAAGGCAAGCTACTCTCCCCGCACCATAAAGCAATGCAGGTCCGGACTCCACATCCGGATAAGGTATTGCAGGAGATACTCCTACGCCCATATCAACAAGCACTCAAATAACTTCAACAACCCATAGGCTTCCAAAGTAGCACGAACCCCCGACTCCTCAATAGCCACGACATCTCTCAGTTGGGACCAATCCCGCTCTCGCCAACCAACTGGCATCATGCAAAATGATCGCCTGCAGCCACATAAAACAGTCCTAGGCCAACCACATGGACCATAAACAACATTAAAAAGATAAGTTTTACACACGTCAACCTTTCCCCCAAGGTGCGGTAAGACCCCTCATCTTCGCCAATCACAAAATCCCGGTATGGGAAACCTTGACTCAGTTTAGCGTGAATAGATTTCAACATTTCGGCACACGGGAAACCCAAGGGAAATACCCCTCATCTTCGTCAGTCGTGAAATCCCGGTATGAAAAACCCCAACTTAGTTTAGCGTGAATATATTTCGGCGTTTCAGCACCCAGGAAACCCAAGGGCAAGACCCCTCATCTTCGCCAGTCACGAAATCCCAGTATGAAAAACCCCGATTCAGTTTAGCGTGAATAGATTTCGGTGTTTCGACACTCGGGAAACCCAAGGGAAAGACCCCTCGTCTTCGCTAGTCGTGAAATCTCGGTATGCGAAACCTCGACTTAGTTTAGCGTGAATAGATTTCCGCATTTCGGCACCCGGGAAACCCAAGGGCAAGACCCCTCATCTTAGCCAGTCGCGAAATCTCGGTATGCAAAACCCCAAATCGGTTTAGCGTGAATGGGTTTCGGCGCTTTGGCACCCGGGAAACCCAAGGGCAAGACACCTCATCTTTTCTAGTTGCGAAATCCCGGTACGTGAAACCCTGATGCGCTCTGTGGATGATCCCTAGGTCACAGGGCAAAGTCATGTGGTATAAGGAGGAGGTAGGCTCTAGCAGTTAATCAAGGGTCAAAACTCGGGAGTCGACATTTCAGGTCCCGAAAGAATCTGAACCGTCCATTTATAGAGGACGCATGGTGAAATTCTAAAGCCATTAGGGTTCTAGACATTGGAGGAATAGGAGTGAAGACCCCGCCATAAATCCCGAAAGATAGAATGTTGGGATTTAATCCGGGCCGTTGGTCAAGCCGACGATCTGGACCATAGATCTGGATGATACCGGGCTTTCGAGTCCCATGGATTAAAAAGGGAAAGGAGGAACACTTGCATCACGATTCCCTGAATCGAAAAACCCTGAAAGAATTTAGAGGATTAGCACCAGGTCATAGGATCGGTCGTATGACAAGCGACCCAAGGGAGGAGCTAAGGATCTATTAGACCCTTTCAGGTTTCGACATTTTGAAAGATAGAGAATAGGGGAAGACTTGCATCGTGGTTCCCTGAATCATGAAAGGCGGAAGCGCCTTTTTGGTAAGGCCTGTGTTCATAGCCAATGATCACATGGGGGAGGATGAGGGAAGGGAGGGTTTGCACTAGGCCCCATAGAAGTTCAGGGATTCTGTCCCTCGAAGAAAAGACAAAAAAAAAGGAAAAGAAAATCTTAGTTTCCATAGTGGGTGTGTGACAAATTGGTATCATAGCATGGTTACAACACTTGGCCTGCTTGGGATCATGAACGAGTTGCGCAGAAACGCCATTTGAAGTACTCTTAAAAGGAGTAACCTTCTACCTTAACCTCCTGTATCAAAAGATGAAGTTAAGAATGAAAATTCCTATTGTGTGTATGCATTTGAAAAATATGAATCATGCGTTTATTGTGAATGAGTATAATGTTGACTAACAACAAGTGTTTTTCTTGCACAACAAGCAGGCGATCAACCACGGGAAACGATAGACGCATAGAATGGTGATGCACCACGAGGTGGGGGATGGCTCCCACAATAGAGACGAAGAGTCTGACGAAAGGAGAGCGGTAGAGACCCCTCTAGATCTAGCTGAGACTGTGAGAAGTCTCATGGTCGAACTGCAGAGATGCAAGGCTGACAACGAGAGGTTGATAAAAGAGCAAGAGAAGAAAACGTAAATTAATGCAGTTTTGCTATAGATCTTATCCTACATACAGAGACAATTGCATCATGGACCTGACACTAGTCACGCTGGCCAACGATAGACAAAGATAAGTCGAAGCCCACCTAGGATACGAAAATGTGGTCCTTTAAGTGGCCACACTGGGAGGAGCACCTCAAGAAAGGTCCACCCCAAAGATAAGCGAAAATCATTAGAGGATACCTCTGGAAAGGAAACTGGCGACTCAAAGGGATCTTCTAGTAGAAGAACTAGTTCTTATTCCCGAAGAAAACAGAAGAAGCGAAATCATTCCAAAAATCATAATCTCGAAGAATTCAAGAAGGCCAAACCACCCTCTTTTGATGGTGAAATAAAGAAGGGAGAGGATGCGGAGGCCTGGCTGCTTGGAATAAATAAATATTTCAGAGTCCGTGACTTCTCAGAAAACTTGAAGGCCAGAGTAGCCACTTTCAACCTGAATGGGAAGGCTTCCATTTGGTGGGAAGACCTTAAGAATGTAAAAGGGATTCACTAAGAAGACCTATCTTGGGAACGATTTGAGAAATACTTCAGGAAGAGGTATCTGTCGGAAAAGTATTTCGACGAAAAGACTAAAGAATTCTATGAACTCAAGCTGGGGAAATGCACCATAAAGGAATATGTCAGCAGATTCCTCAAGTTGCTGAGGTACATACCCTATATAAAAGTAGAAAAGGAAAAGGTGCAACGATTCATCAGTGGACTACCTAAGGACCATCAGAACAAGATTGAGTTTGACAAGCCAAAGACCCTAGAAGATACTATCGAAAAGGCAAGATATTGTTATGAACAGCTTGGGCATCAGACAGAACGTTGCGAAGGCTGGAAGCAGAAGAATAGTTCGGGATTCTAGAAAAATGGGTTTAAATCCCCAAGATTTAAAAACTATAAAAAGGACTCAAGGATGAGCTTCCCCACCCGAAGTGTACACCAACAGAATTTCCCCTCCCAGAGTGGAAATAAACCTTTTGGATATACCCCAGGAAAGATTGATAACCCAAAGAAAGAACCCTTAAAATGTTGGGGTTGTGGAGAAGAACATCTATTGAGGATGATTTAAAACGTTCAAGAAGCTACCACCATCAATGACATGGCCAGGAGCATGCCACAAATTTATGCAGCCTTGAATAATAAACAAGATGACCACCAAGATTCAGTGGTGGAGATGGAAGGTATGATCACCAACCATCTAGTGTCTATTCTAATTGACCCTGGTTCAAATTTGAGTTATATAGCCCCTAAGGCTGTTGATAAGTGAAAATTACAACCACATAAACATGCCAAGACATGGTTGGTACAGTTAGCCACTGACACCAAAAGAAAAGTAATGGAGGTCATACCATCTTGCCAATTCACTATGGGTGAATTCCCCACCCAAGCAACCCTTAACATACTACCCCTAGGATCATATGACCTATTGATTGGCATGGACTGGCTAGCCACATATAAATCCAGACTAGATTGTTACCATAAAACTTTAGAATGTGTAAGTAAAGAAGGAAGAATGATAACCCTTCAAGGGATACAAAAACTTGTCTCGTTGAGATGAATATAAGCTCTTCAAATGAGAAAGTATTGTAGAAAGGGATGTCCACTATATGCGACACAAGTGTTGGAATTAGTTGAAGATGACAAACCAAGCCTCGAAGACCACCCCACACTAAGAGAATATAAAGATGTATTTCCGGAAGAGGTACTAGGTCTACCTCTGAGAAGGGACATTGACTTCTCAATAGAACTTGCACCAGGAGCGGTGCCAGTGTCTAGGACACTCTATAGGATGAGCACACCCGAGCTAGTTGAGCTTAAATTAAAACTAAAAGAAATGATGGACAAAGGCTATATCTGGCCCAGTGTGTCTCCATGGGGAGCACTAGTCCTGTTTGTGAAAAAGAAAGACGATACCCTTCGACTGTGCATAGATTATAGACAACTCAATAAGGTAACCATAAAGAACAAGTACCCCTTGACCAGGATTGATGATCTGTTCGATCAAGTGGGAGGTGCTTTCATCTTCTCAAATATTGACTTGAGATCTGGATACCATCAAGTATGAATCAAGGGTGAAGACATCCACAAAACTACCTTCAGGATGACATATGGTCACTATGATTGTGTGGTAGTACCATTTGGATTGACCAATTCCACTGCCACTTTTATGTGCTTGATGAACAATGTTCTCAGCAAATTCCTAGACAAGTTTGTACTGGTTTTTATTGATGATATATTAATTTACTCCAAGAATAGAGAGAAACATGAGGAACATCTTAGACTTGTGCTTCAAGTGCTAAGAGAACATCAACTCTATGCCAAATTTAGCATGTGCGACTTTTTCCAGAAGAAAATACATTACTTGGGCCATGTCATATCTGAAGAGGGAGTAGCAGTAGACTCTGACAAGATCAGGTCTATCATGGAATGGCCTACCCCAAAGGACATTTCAGATATCAGATCCTTTATGGGCTTAGCAGGATACTATAG
>ML824700.1:0-18701 GCA_009831015.1 Picea engelmannii | reverse complement strand
TTTAAACCTTACAATGTTCTTCCTTCATTGTCTATTATGTTATAAGGTAAAGCAGTCAATGTCGAGGTTGAGGTCTTTGATGCACCTCTTGATTACAACCTTCTACTTGGTCGTAGTTGGATTGATTCCATGCATGCAATTGTTTATACTCTTTTCCCACACCAAGGAAAATTCATTATTGTCGATCAACTGGCCTTCTTTAATTATTATTCACATACTAGAAACATACCTTTCATTTCAAAAACACCTCCCGATTATGAGAATGTCAGAGTGGGTCTTTTAAAAGATTCAACGTTAATGGGTACATTTCCTATTTTACCACCCGATATTCCTCCTCCTTTTGTCACCTCGATTAACATGATATCTACCTTTGTTAGTAAAACCCATAAGTCTTATGACCCATGGATAGTACCTAGCTCTGGTGACTATCTTCGTTACAACAATAGAATTCCTTTGAGTCCGGTAGAATCGACTTATCAAGCTATTCAATCAACAAATCCTTCTCCTCCTTCTCTCTGTGATACGTATCCTAATATGTTTCACGTAATATTTCCCATTGATGAGATTATCATGAAAGTTATGTCTATGGAAGATACTCCATGGGACGATGGGTACAATCACTCTATTCTCTTCCTAGAACCTGAGACCATAAAGAGTTATCAACGGATTTCGACTCTGTCTACTATTGTTATTATTTCCTTTGTTCCTGAACAAAAACACGATGCTTTCTACGAATGGAACTTGGGTAATATTTCACTTGCCATTCCTCTTGATATATCGATTAAGCCTAGAGTCATGGAAAATGTTCACATCAGTGCCTTATGTTCTGCTGATGAGGTCCGTATGTATAAATCTCTTTTCCAAGAATTCTGCGATGTTTTTTCCTAGAGTTATGAAGAAATGTCTGGTATTGATCCCGATATTGTTGTACATAATATTAAGACTTACCCAAACACTAAACATGTTTGACAGAGACTTTGCCTGCTACACCCACGTAAAGTTGTTGCTATTAAGATCGAAGTTGAGAAACCTCTTAAAGTTGGTTTTGTCTATCCTGTGGCTTTGATCAATTGGGTGTACAATATTGTTCCCGTTAACAAGAAACAAGGCATGATCCATGTTTGTGTAGATTTTAGGGATATCAAAAAAGCTTGTCCGAAAGATAATTATCCAACCCCTTTCGTTGACTAGATTGTCGACAACTGTGCTGTGAGAGAAATATTCTCCTTGATGGACAAATTCTATGGCTATAATCAAATCAATATTTTATGTACAGATCAACATAAGACTACTTTTATTTGTCCTTGGGGAACCTTCTCATACCATAAACTACTTTTTGGTATAAAAAATGTTGGCGCGACTTTTCAACGAGCTATGTCTTACATTTTTCATGACATTAAGAACATTGTATAACCCTATCTAGATTATCTATCATCGCATTATATGCATCTTCAATATCACCTGACACATCTACAAGCTATTTTCTTACGTTATTGTTATTATCGCATACGATTGAATCCACACAAATGTGTTTTTTTTGTGGAGTCTGGATGACTTATTGGTTTTATCGTCTCTATACATGGGATTTGAGTAGACCCCCTGAAGGTTGAGGCTATTCTCAATTTACCTCCTCCTTTCACACTATGCCAACTCCAAAGTTTGCAAGGGAAGGAAAGTGTTTTACGTCGATTCAGTCCCAACTACGTTGAATTAACGAAAGGATTTACTCGGATTCTTAAGAAGGGTTACAATTTTGTATGGGATGAAACTGCCAACAAAGCCTTTAAATATTTGAAACTCACCTTAACCCATACACCACTGTTGTTCCCACCCGATTATAGTTGAGATTATTTCCTGTACTTAGCTGCTTCGGACTCTACCATTGCTATGGTTCTAGTCCAAGAGGATGAATCACATGAATCACATGTTATATACTATTTGAGTCGGAGTCTCATGACCAACGAAACCAAATATTTACATGTGGAGAAACTGGCCTTGGTAGTTGTTCAAGTTGTTCAACGTTTTCTTCACTACATCTTACTACGCAAAAAAACAGTCATTTCCAATTTCCATGCCATGCAACACATCCTTACTTGAAAATTGTTGGGGGGAAAGTACTCTAAATGGATAGTTATTCTCCAAGAGTTTGATTTGGAGTTTGAACGCGCCAAGTCAAAGAAGTATTTGGTTTTTCCCGAATTGATATGTGACCTTCCCTCTACTGAAACTGAAACTGCGGCAGAAGATTCCTTACCTAATGAATCTCTCTTTTTGATCAGTTCTGACAACATCTGGTATGGGTATATTATCATTTATATCCAAACCCAAACTTTCTGGCCCGATCTTTCTAGTACAAATTATTTTCATATTCGGTATCAAGCCTGTCAATACATTATCCTTGGTGATACCCTTTACCACCGTGGTATTGATTCCATATTTCGACGATGTCTCACCTATGATGAAGCTGAGAAAGCTTTGAATGAATATCATTCTGTAGCATGTGGTGGTCATATTTCTGGGTATGCCACTGCCCAAAAGATCTTACGAGATGGTTATTTCTGGACTTCATTATTTAAGGATTGCATTACTGTCGTCCAGAAATGCCACGCTTGTTAAACCTACAACAATAAGATCCGATCTCATCCTTCTCCCTTACACCCTATAGTTTCCATTGGTCCATTTGATAAATGGGGCATTGACTTCATGACATGTAACCCTCACTTGGACGAGGGGCATGGATACATCATCGTAGCCGTGGATTATTTCACTAAGTGGGCTGAGGCAATGCCTACATTTGATAACACCGAGAAAATTGCAACGTTATTCAAATTCAATCATATCATTACTAGATTTGGCGTCCCTCAAGCCATCGTCACTGATCATGGTAGTCATTTTCTCAATTTCATGAATTCAGAACTTACCGAGAAATTAGGTCTTCGTCATGAAAACTCAACCCCTTATTATCCACAAGCCAATGGCCAGGTTGAAGCAATCAATAAATTTCTCACCACTATGCTTCGACGGATGGTAGGGATTCACAATTCAAGCTGAGACATGATGATCTTCTCGACATTATGGGCCTATCAAACATCTGTTAAGTCTACCGTGGGGTTCACACCTTTCCAATTAGTATATGGTATTGAAGCAATTTTGCTGAGTGAATGTGAAATCCCATCTTTGAAACTGGATGTCAAAATTCTCCCTAACACCTCTTTTGTATTTGATGCAATTAGAAGAGACTCGTCATGATGCTGCCTTAGTCATTGAAACTCATAAAAAACATGTCAAAGCTCAATATGACAATCATGTCAAACCACATGTATTTTCTGAGGGTGATTGAGTTCTCCTTTACAAACAATATAGTGACTTACTAGGGGATGATAAATTCGAGCCCATATGGCAGGGTCCTTATATTGTGAAATGAGTGTTGGTGAAAGGGGCCTATGAGTTGGTAGATTATGATGGAATTCCTTTGAGGGACCCCTATTGGCACAGGGGCATACCCGAGGTTTAATGCTTCAACAACGCACCAACAAAACCCTAACTACCGACCCTTTCGACAACACCTGCGAAGTAGATGAAGTCTCACCCGAGGTAGAGGCGGGGGGGGGGGGTTGCATGACTCAAGTGTCTACAACCTAGTTGGGACATAGATCTGTGATCACAATACTTACCAGAGCACTTAACAATCAACACTCATTAGTCTTTAACCCTTATTCACATCGCATGTTAAACCATAAATACAAAACATCGATGTAATAAACAGATCCAATACTTCTAAGCACTTAGCATAATTTCATATCTAACATTCATTCAAATCATAAGAAATAATAATTCATAGATATATCAAGAACAATGCACTAAGAAAATAAATACATAAAAAACATGAGCAACATAGCACAAAGCACATCAACACAGGGTATACGTGGTTCACCCCAGTGTGGGGCTACATCCACCAACTCTTCTTCTCTTCTTTATTAGTATCCTTCAATATTATTACATGCACAGAGCCACAAATCCAACTCTGCATAGGACAGGGGATCCATACAAAGCCTTACACAGTCTACACACAAAGCACTTACATAACGCTTGCACTTAGCTTTTCAATCCTTAACACATCCATGCACTAAGCCAAATATCACTATGATCACATAGATCAAACTTCTATTAACTCACCTGGATACTTATTTATACATTAAAAAAAGGGCCTAAACATGGGTAAGACCCATGGGATGACATCCCATACCCGTTACATAAACCCTAAAACCCAAAAATCCCGCAAAAAGGGCAAGATCCCACGATCTCTGCTTCGCTTGGGTGCTTCGTCTTTGACTAGACTATCGAAGTCCCAAAAATGGTCAAACATGACCAAGGTTATCCCAAATCTTGGTTGAGGGCCAACATGCCCCCAACACTCACCTGTGACTCATCCCGAGTCACTATGATCTAGGAAATACTGCTTCGAAGGCCTTGAGCTTAGCTCGAACTACCTCAACTTGCTGCTTCGCCAGAGCATCCTACTCGGTGAACTCTTGGATAACTTGCTCGGTGATAGTACCTTCCAGGAATTGTTTCATTGTTGGGACCAGTTGTTCCAACTGTGATCCTTGTCCCTCGATCTCTTCAAAGAGGGTGCTGGCTTCATCCTTCATCGATTGGAGTCATTGTGTCACCTCCATGACTCTGCTCTGGATGGCAGTGACCTGTAGCTGCACTATGTGCTGCTCCTGTGATCTCTTCATCTTTTCAACGGCTGTAAGCTGTTTCAAATGTGATTGAATAGTCGACGCCTGCTTCTTTGCCTCCTGGACCTGTGCCTCTAATCTCCTCAGCTCTGGGTCTTCTGCAAGGATCTCATAGGTCTGCACACTTTGGTTACTAATTTTTTTTCATTCAAAAACCAATGCCTTGATTCTTTTGACTGCACTCCTGGTAGTTTCTTCCCTCTGATCTCGCACTTTCTGTGGAGTGCTCGACACTACTTGCAGTTCTAATTCTACTACTCTTTCTTGAAGCTTTTGAATGGATTCAAGAATATTCCCCACTTGGTTCTCGACCGTCTCTTCTTCTATCTGAGCCAATATCAGCACAAAGCAAAGTTCTCTAGTTACTGCCTCCTTGATCGTAGTCTGCTCCACTAGTAGCTAGTATTTTTCTCTCTATACTCCTCAAACTTCTCTCTAATATCATCTTTTTCGTGCTACGAAACCTGAATTTTCTCTAGGGATTCCTCCTTTGTTTTCTTCAAGGCTTCTAGAACCTATTCTTTTTCTTCTTGTACTCGACGAAGGTGAGCCTCTGTCGCATATTCTGCCCTTCACAACTGGGTGGGTTCATCCCCCAATTCTACACCTTCTGATGATGATGGTATAGTAGACACTGTGCACCTCGAATAGAGAGCTTGTTGTACCTCCTTCAGCTCTGCCTTGATTCTGTCATACATCATCTCCTACTTTTCTTCATTTTGCTACAAGAAATCATCTGAAGCATCTACTACAGCTGGGATGATGAGGTCAATATCAACCACTATGAGCACATTTTGTGATGATTGATTACTGGCTCGAGACTTCTTCCATGCTGAGGGTTTCTTTGGAGAAACCTTCCTTTTCTTTGATGTCTCAGCTTCTATAAGGGGACCCTTTGGAAGTGTTACTTCACCCTTCTCTTGCTTGTCTTCTTCCCCTTGATCTTATTTGTTTACTTCGTCGCCTCCTTCTCCTCCTGCAGGTGAGTCAGATGCAGTTTCCTCCGATGCATTGTCCTGGTCCTCACTGTCGATGTCTTGCACTTCCTCCCTTTTCTTCTTCTTCTTGTCGTTGCCTTGTCCATCATAATTCGTCCGAGTGACCAAAGGGATTATGATGATATCGAGTTCAGAGAGCTTTGCATCCTCCATTGGTACAATGAATTATGTAGGCCATTCCTTGGTTATCTCCTCCATATATTCCTCAGTCAACTTATAGTACGACTGCATCTCTTCCTTATTTTTGTCCCCACGCACAATGATGTATATGAAGTGTCGATATACACATAATTTCGCGATTGGAATGAACCTATGGAGTGTATTTTGCCTCATCCAAGGAAAGGATTCGATGTCCATCTTGAGCTGTAAGTAATAGGTGTGGAGCACTGCATTTGAATTCCATTGCTTCGCCATGTCGCTCGAATACCACAAGGTGGTGAAACTTGCAGCCAATGGTTTTGATGGCTCAAATTCAGGGAATGTCACTCCCTCTGGTATCTCCTAAGTGACAAAGGCAATGAGGATCAACAACTAGCTGAAGTGGTACTCATAGCTTTGGTCCTACACTTCGTGATAGTCTTTATCTAATTCATTGACGAAGTATCTCACCCAATTCATCAACATCCCTTCAATGCACTTCCCTGTGAGGTCAATGACGAACCCAGTGACTTGCATTGGATGATTCTTCTTGATGAGCTTGCCCGCGACCAACTAACAAGATAGATGCACTACACCATCCTCGATGGAGGCTACCTTGTAGCCTCACTTCCCCTTCTCTACATCGCCATATGTGTCCTTGATTCACTGTGCCAGGGACTGATTTGATGTCTTCCCTAGGTATAACTTCTGAGGCTCTGGTCCCTACATGCTTAATCTGGTAATGAGGTGGATCAACGCTAGATCAACAGTGATATGCCTATACACCCACCTATAGCCTCCATGGTAGCATGATAGGAGAAGTTTAACTCACACGTTAACCTCCTGATGTTTGTCGAAGTGGGGGATCTTCATCATGTTTAAGATCGTGGACCTCGCGATCTCTTTAATCCATGGATGGGGAACTATCTTTGGCTTCTTCCCAGTCATCTTTTTCAGGTACCTATGTGGTGAGAGCATCGTATAATTATTCTTTTCTCCCAGGTTGTAATCACTGATCTTGAGAGCTGGGATCAATCCCAACTGTGGTCCTACTGTGTGTATCCCCTTCGGGAGGTATGCAGTAATGAGTGTATACTCTAAGTCTCTCAGAAAACTGTCATGACTAACCATGCCATCCAGAGGAGGGATGTAGTCAGGAAAGACCGATGGGATCAACTTCGCATTCACCAGATCATCGCAATGCTTGATTATTTTCTTCGTTGCAGTTCGGGATGGCCCAGATCGATGTCCAGTTGAGGGAGATGCTTGAAATCCTCCCATCGATGAGGATTTTACTCATGTGGACATGAAATTATCAGCCATAAGGTCTATTAATATCTCCTCCACAGACTTCTTTACTGCGCTTTGTTCACCCAACATACACGCTCGTAATCAGATATCTCGGGTAGGTGAACAAACACTGAAGGTAAGAAAAATGGGTGGTGAGGTATCAAAAAGCACAACGCGATAGAAATTAGTTCTTTATTAGCTCGTATAATCACAGTTTGCAAAAAGTGGTCCTGGCTCAGCGTCTGATGGGATAGATAAGCAATGGTGTAACAAACTTCTCCAATGGGCAGGAATGCCTTAATCAATACAATTCCATCTGTTGTGGCGCGGTCCCAACGGTCCGACGATGATATTTCCAGCAATGACTATGTTTCTATCCGATTCGAAGAATTTTTCTAACGGTTGGGATGCCTCCAATGGTCATATAGCTTCTCCATGGAGAAGTGCCATTCTGCGCTATTTTTCTATTCTAGCGAGGTTCAAGTTCTGCAAGCCTTCCTTCTGCGAAGTCCTCTCTGGAACTTCCTGCAGTCTTTCTGACTTTCCTTTCTTCTTACTGAGATTTCTGGCTTTCTTCCTTGTGATTTGAGTCTCTCAGTTCCTCTTTCCATTATTGTTCTTGTATTATCTTAGTATAGTAACTTCACACTGCTAAAGATCTTTCAAAGGGTTCAAATGTGCTACTTCTTCTCTTACTATTTTTGGGGTAGGTTCTCTTTTCTCTTGCATGGACAGGTTCTTTAAGTCTTCTTGTGTTCTTTCAACTTCGACAACCTTTTGCTGCTTCGACTATTACACATTATTTTTGTCATCCCTATGAACATTAATGATGTAAACCTATCTGTTGCCTTCATAGAGGTCAATGGCCTGAATTCCTGAAGAAAGAAGGGAAAATAACTTTTCCTAAGAGAAGAAGTTGTGTTTTCCTCTATAAAAACCCTATTAAAAAGGATTTCTGTAGGCTTCTCTACACATAGGGTGTGGAAATGCCCACATTATGTAGGCTGTACTAAAGCCAGGCTGTGAAGTTTCAACAGGCTGCACTATGTGTAGGGTGCAAAAATCTTCGTATGTGGGAAAAATGAGCATCTTCTCGATGCTTCTAGAAGGAGAAGATTCTATGGTGAGGTGGATTTTGAATGGATTGGATCTTACTCGCTTTCATGATTTAGTGGGATCATCCTAACCTCCTCACCTTTTCCTCTTCGGCTTATAAAAGAAGAGGAGCTCTCATGGAAAGGGTTAGAGGTTGTTTTGGCTTGAGATTGTTAGTTTGGTCAGAGTGGTTTTAAGCTTAGATTTGTTAAGATAGATTGTGAGTAGCCATCAGATCCATGGTCTCAGAATCCTTGGAGAAAGAATTGTGTGGGAAGAAAGGAATTGTGGGAAGGAACCTTATGACATCAAGGCATTCGATTGTAATCTCTCTTCTTATTATTTAATATAATATAGTGGCATGCTTCTTTCCCATAGAATTATCTTTATTTTATTGCAAAATTCCTTGATCATATGCATAGGTTGTCATTGAATATACTCCTACTAATTTCACTTTGGTTGGTTTGTGTCTCACTGTAGGATCATTATCACAAGAGCACCAGAGAGACAAATGAAAAACATAGACATAAGGAAGCGACACTTAAAGGTATGTCTCTCGTCTTTTGTTCGGTAGTAAATTTGGTGATTAGAGCCTAGGGAAAGAACCATGTTCTGTCTTGTTTTGTTCTAGATCTAGGTGGATCGATTTGTGTCCACACTTAAAGATTAGATCGATAACAAAATTAGAGACTCCACTGGCTAGTGTGCTCATTGTGAGAAGGTTTTTTTTTCTTGCTTGCTTACTAGATTTTTAGCGTGTGTTGTTTGTTTTCCCTAGCAGACTCTAGGTTGGATCTTTATTTAATGGCGTCCATTCCTGAATAAACAATGAAGGAACCCTTGTTCTAGGGGAACCTTTTTTTTTTTCCTTCTTACAGGAACATTGGTCCTCCTCACATCGCTACTTTGCTCACAATTGGATTATTAGTATGGTTGTTTTCCACTCAGGTAATCCCGAATGTAGCTAGTGCTTCTATTGTAAGCACTTCCCCCCAAGAACCTCAACCTCATGTTGATCCTTCACCTTCTTCACCTTATCCACTTGCAAGGTCTTCTTCCATTTCATCTTCTTCATCAAGTGAAATCTCTGAATCTAGTAACTCGGTGGATAAGAAGAAGAAGAAAATGAAGAATAAGAAGAAGAAAAATAAACAAGGATCTAAAATTCGAACCACTGCCGGACGTGTTGGAAATAATCCAGTTACTGTTGATCGTGCTAGGAGTGTTGATGATGTCAAGATCGCCCAAACAACCCGTAAATACAGGTACCCTTGTAGGCTTTGTAAGGGTAGCCATATTATTAAGGATTGCCCTAGTCTATCCAAGGTTATAGAAGTATGGTCTACACACCCTCGCCAACCCATATCATTAGCCTCTGAACAACATGTTGATGACCTCCCGTCAACTAGTCAAGATACCATTGGGAAGAAGAAAAGTAGAGTCAAGTTTCCTTGTAGTTTATGTAGAGGGAGTCATCAAACTCACCTTTTCCCTCATATGGATGAAGCCTAGAAGTTACTGGAAGAAATGATTGTTTCACTGCCTCAACTTCCAGCTGCTTATCGCAAGATTTCTCTCAACCCACTTGTAGTTAATGGAATGATCAACTTGGTTCCCCTGTCAGTTAGTTCAGTTGATCAAGTAGTCAATCTGGTCACGTACTTAGTTGAACCAGTTGACCAAGTGGTTGCTCCGATCCCATATTTGGTTGATCCCACTCTCCCGTTAGAGAGTGAAACCCAAGTGGTCGATTTGATCCTATCCTCGATCGATCCCACTCTCTCGTTAGAGAGTGAAATCCAAGTGGTTGATTCCTTTCCACCCATCGATCCCACTCTCCTGCCAGAGAGTGAAACCTAAGCGGTGAATCCATTTCCACCGGTCGACCCCATTCTCCCCTTGGAGAATGAAACCCAAGTGGTCAATTTGACGTCGTTATCATTCTATCCTACTCTCCCGCTAGAGAGTAAACCCGATACTGCCCATGTTTTTCTCGTTGATATGGAATCTACCATGTCGGGGGGCATTCCTCCTTCTCTCGTGTAACCTCCCCCAAGTAACAAAGCCATCCTTTTTAATTGGGGTGTGCTAACTGGACCTCATCTTCCCTCTCACATTAATTTCCATATTACAATACAGGTTTGTGGTTGGGACGTTCCTCAGACGTTGATAGATGAAGGTGCGCCCATTAGTATTTTGTCCTCTATTGCTTGGCAGGATTTGGTTTGTCCTTAGCTTGCATCAGTTACATAGAATCTATTATCTTTTAACAGAAGAACCATTCAACCTTTAGGGACCCTTCCTCATTTTCCTGTAACTTTTGGAGGGAAAACAATCTTTATTGATGTCATTGTAGTTTAAGACCCCTTGGATTTTTCTTTACTCCTTATGCAGGATTATGTCTATGCCATGAAAGCTATTGTGTCCACTCTGTTTCATGTGATATATTTCCCTCACGATGGAAGAATTGTGACTATTGATTAAATTTCATTCATCGGTCCTGACTGGATTACCTCCCTAAATGGTTCTTATATGCAGACGGTATCGCTGCCGCCTTATGTTAATTATGTGGCATTGTCTCCCATGACTTTAGCTTATGATGACTTGGATCTGGTAGTTGACATAGCGATCTTTTAGATAGGGTTTTTAGAGGTTGATCTCCTTGCCCCTGTTACGACCCTCGACATGGTGTCCTTCTAGAGTGTTGTTCTTCCATCGAGTGAAGATCTCTTGGAACCCATGACCGAGTTTTGTCCCTTGACATGATGTCCTTCCAGAGCACTGTCCTCCTGGAAGACATGATCAAGAAGAGAGCTTTTGAGCATGGTTTTCTGATTTCAAGCTCATTAAAAAATGAAACCAGCCTTGAGCATTTTTTTTGATTTCAATCTCGTTAAAAAATGAAACTAGCCATGAGGATAGTTTTTGTGTCTTTGTGGCAACCTCGTTAAAAAATGAAACAGAGGTTATGAGCATAGTTCCTGTTTATTTTTCAAGCTCGTTAAAAAATGAAACAGAGGTCTAGGGATTGAACCTGGATTCTCGAGCATAGTTCGTCTCCTTTGTCAAGCTCGTTAAAAAATGAAACAACTTCCCCCTCTCTGTTTGAGTCAAGTCCTTCATGTACTATTTGAAGCTTCATTTCATTTGTCTTTGTAGTTGGATGAAATGAAGCTTGGGGGGAATTTGCTTCTAGCCTCTAGACTTCATGTTGAAGTTGAGCCACTAGCTTCTTAAGCTGGGGGCTAAGTACCAACCATGCGTTGGGAAGTTGCAAGAATAGTTTTCACTTTGGTTCAAGCTTGTGTAAAAATGAAACCACCTACCTCAAGCAAAGTTTCCTCTGGTTCAAGATTGTGTAAAAATTAAACCAGGTCCAAGCATAGTTTTGCTTAGTTTTAAGCTTGTGAAAAAATAAAAATCTATCCCAAGAATAGTTTTGTTTTCTTTTAAAGCTTGCGTAAAAATGAAAACAATCCCGAGCTTAGTCTTTGTTCTTTCTCATGCTCGTAAATTCATGAGAATAAGTTACTGAGTTTATTATTTGTTCTTTATCGTGCTCGTAAAAATGAGAGAATGTAGCCGAGTATACGTTTATCACTTTTTCGAACTCGTAAAGGTTATACAAAAAAGGAACCCCCCTAGAGTTCCCTTTAATCTTTTTTCAGACTCTCTAAACATGAAAATATTGTCGAGCGACCTTGTTCTTTTCACGCTCGTTAAAGTATTTGAAGAAAACCTCTATTGAGAAATAGTTTATCTCTTTTTCAGTCTCATCAGATTACTTTATGAAAAAGGAACTGAAAGAGTTCTCTTTAAGTGTTTTTCAGTCTCTCTAAACATGAAAAACCCCTGAGTTTTCTTTCTTTTGACTCATTAAAAAAACATCAAAAGGCCCATATGTGACCGAACCACTCCTTCCTAGGCTTCGTTAAACATACTTTGAGGGACTTGTTCGAAGGATGAGCTTACATTTACAAGCATATGTTATCCTCCTCAAGCTTGTGTAAAAATAAAGAGGTACTCACCAGAAATGGTGGGGGAAAAATTGGGAAAAAAATGTGTCTAAACCTGTATTCTATGGAAGAGTCTTTTTGAACATGACACCCTTTCACTCGCCTTGTGTCTAGGTTGGAAAATCCGCTTGTCTCTTGATCATACTCCTTTATAAGATTACAAATTGGTCTGTGATCCCTGTTGTTGAGTCATTGTTTCCAAGACAGTTGTCATGTCGTCAATATGTTCAAAGAGAAGTTCAACCCATAAATCCTTCTATTGCGTTGACCATTTCTGCAGTCCTTAAGCCTTCTATTGCATCGACCATCCCTGATCTAGTCCTGAATCACATGTTACTTTGATCTACTTCAAACATTGTTACCCATTTCGTGTCATTGATGGAGGATACATTAAGGCCTTCCTGAGACAAGTCTTTTCCTGTCGACTTCAATTCATTATCCAGGAATTAGACTTATAAACTAATTGGTACCTTGGAACTTGCATGCCTCAATGGCAGGTTTGCTCACTTTCGACAGTGGGTTTTCATTATTGACCCCTGATCGGGAGATTTAGCCAAGTGTTCAACCTCAACTCATTGATTCACATTCGTTGGATTGTACTAGTGTACCTTGGGAGTAATTGACATTAATGGTGATTTCCCTTGCACTTGTTAATGGTATTCACTTATGACTGGTAATCAAGTGGTTTCTACCGTGTTTGACTTCATCACATGTATTCACATGGTTATATTTTTACTATAGAGTGGTGGAGATGAAGACCCTTAATATTTTCTCACAGATTCAGGTTGCGTTGGAGTATATTCAGTTTGTATTGTTGCATAGATCTACATTGTATGTCTGGTGGCTATGTTCAAATTTGAGCCTTTAACACATAGATCCACAATGTATTTTTGGTGGCTATGTTCGGATTTGAGTCATAATGGCATGGATCCACAGTGTATGTTTGGTGGCCATGACCTGTATTACTTGACATGGATCTTCGCATGTCAGAATTTATGCTTTGAGCCATTTGTATTCTGAGTATGGGAATTCCTACCTCAGTGATGATATATTATTGTACTTTATTTCCTTGTTTGTTGGTAGGTTTCTGACCGACTATTCCTTGTTCCCTACACACACTCGACAAAGTATTTTAGTGATCACTCTGTTCTAACTTCTTACTTTTGGGGGGTTATCTGTTACACATTATTTTCTTCATCCCCATGACCGTTAATGATGTAAACCTATTTTTTGCCTTCAGAGGGGTCAGTGGCCTGAATTCCTAAAGAAATAAGGGAAAATAACTTTTTCTAAGAGAAGAAGTTGTGTTTTCCTCTATAAAAACCTTATTAAAGAGGATTTCCCTAGGCTTCTCTACACACAGGGTGCGAAAATGCCTGATTTCCATAGGCTGTACTAAAGCCAGGCTATGAAGTTTCCATAGGCTGCACTATGTCTAGGGTGCAAAAATCTTCATACGTGGGAAAAACGAGCATCTTCTCGATGCTTCTAGAAGGAGAAGCTTCTATGGTGAGGTGGCTTCCAAATGGTTTGGATATTACTCGCTTTCATGATGTAGTGGGATCATCCTAACCTCCTTACCTTATTCTCTTCATATTATAAAAGGAGAGGAGCTCTCATGGAAAGGGTTAGAGGTTGTTTTGGCTTGAGATTGTTAGCTTGGTCAAAGTGGTTTTAAGCTTGGATTTGTTAAGATAGATTGTGAGTAGCTATCAGATCCATGGTCTCAGAATCCTTGGAGCAAGAAGTGTGTGGGAAGAAAGGAATTTTTGGAAGTAACCTTACAACATCAAGGCATCTGGTTGTAATATCTCTTCCTATTATTTAATATAATACAGTGGCATGCTTCTTTCCCATAGAATTATCTTTATTTTATTGCAAAATTCCTTGATCATATGCATAGGTTGTCATTGAATATTCTTCTACTTCTTTCGCTTTGGTTGGTTTGTGTCTCACTACAGGATCAATATCACAAGATCACCACAGTGAAACAGGAACAACAAAGACATAAGGAAGTGACACTTAAAGGTATGTCTCTTGTCTTTTGTTCAGTAGTAAATTCGAGGATTAGAGCCCAGGGAAAGCACCATGTTCTGTCTTGTTTTGTTCTAGATATAGGTGGATCTAGGGGGATCAATTCATTTCCACACTTAATGATTAGCCCGATAAAATTGACGTGTATTCTTGTTCTTGTATTAGGCTCACTATTTTCCTGTTTATGAAGTCACTTAATTCTTTCTTTTTTTGTGATGTGGCTTTCTCTTCTTCTTTCCTTCGGACTTGATCTTTCTCAATCTAGGTCTTTCCTAACAACAATGAAAAAGGTGCGCTATTCTCAACAAACTTAATGAACTCAAATTATTCTTCAGTCAATGATCCATTAGCTGTCATAGGTACATGAGTAAGTCTTCCACATAGGGTTATCATATTTCCTTTAAACAATCCCATCTTTCCCAATGAAGGAAGCATAGTAGGCTTTCCAAAAAAATTCCAAGTACTTTCTAGCATAAGATTCACATGTGTTTCCTCATCCAAAACAAAGTCTATGTCGAAGTCTCCTATTCTTGTTTCGATGCACTGCTTTTCTTTTAAGATCTCTGGAAAACTGATGTCTCTGTGATCATTCAATGTTTATTTTAGTTGTAATAACATAGCCTCTGATTCTTTCTGTTTTTCTAACACATCCTTAGTCTCTTGATCTTCTTTAGGGTTTTCTTGTCTCATTTTCATCTTTTCAAATTTAGCAATCATTCTAGGGAAATCCAAAACTTCATGATCAACAAATTTACAACAAAGACAAATATGACCTATACCAGGGCATTCCTTAGCAAGGTGTCCCGRTCTTCTGCAATTATAACATAATGCCAATCCTCTCTTTCTCTTAAAMKATCCCCAACCTCTTTTGTACTATGCACTAAGATCACARTGTTGGACCYRCAATYTGCACAAATTCTTTCTAGGGTCCTACATCCACTTGTTAGTCCAAAAATTCTTTCTATGCATAGGAATAACATATCTTTCACCATCTCTATCAAATTTATTCATATCAAATCTTCTTTCTTCTAGTTGTGCCCTGTTTTTCAGACTAGGACCAAATATACCAAACATATCTAGATCCATACATTCGAAGAAAAAATTTCCACTTATCTTACCTTTATCAGAGCACAAAGCTTTAATATCTTACCTCTTTTCTTCAGATCAAACTTCTCTTCTTAGCACAAAGTTTCGCAAGTCAAGTAGAATAATGCGCACAACAACAACAAATCTACACACAGAGCTTTCTATTTTCCTCAGTTCCCAACAATCACAGTTTTAGGTCCCGACAACGAAACCATTTGTTGGCATAGGGGCAGACCCGAGGTTCAACGCTTCAACAACGCACCAACAAAACCCTAACTATCGACCCTTTTGACAACACTTGTGAAGCAGATGAAGTCTCACCCGAGGTAGAGGCAGGGGGGGTTGTAGGACTCAAGTTTCTACAACCTATATGGGACACAGATATGTGATCACAATACTTACTAGAGAACTTAGCAATCAACACTCATTAGTCTTTAACCCTTATTCACATCGTAGGTTAAACCCTAAATACAAAAAAATGCTGTAATAAACATTCCAATACTTCTAAGCACTTAGCATAATTTTAGATCTAACATTCATTCACATCATACACAATAAGAATTCATAGATCTATCAAGAACAATGCACTCAGAAAATAAATACATAAACAACATGAGCAACATAACACAACGCACATTGACACAAGGTATACGTGGTTCACCGTAGTGTGGGGCTACATCCACCAACTCTTCTTCTCTTCTTTATTAGTCTCCTTCAATCTTCTTACATGCACATAGCCACAAATCCAACTCCGCATATGATAGGGGATCTGCACGCACCTTACCAGATACTCCTTCCCTAAGTTAGGTCAAAGCAAAAATCCTTACACAGTCTGTGCATAAAGAAATTACAAAATGCTTGCAGTTATCTCTATAAGCCTTAACACATCCATGCACTAAGACAAATATCACTACGATCACATAGATCAAAATTCTCTTACATCACCTAGATACTTATTTATACATTACAAAAAGGGCCTAAACATGGATAAGACCCATGGGCTGACATCCCATACCCATTACATAAACCCTAAAACCCAAAAATCCCGCAAAAAGCATGAGGTCTCGCGATCTCAGCTTCACCTGGGTGATCCATCTTCAAACAGCCTGTCGAAGTCCAAAAAATGGTCAAACACGACCAAGGTTCTCCCAAAGCTTGGTCGAGGGCCAACAAACCCAGAAATGGGCTTTGCTTGAAGAAGTACTATTCTTAAACTATTTTTTGCATGAGTGTTGTGTATTTTTAGTGTATCATACTCTTGTGTGATTTTTCATTTATTGATTCCGCCTTTCAACTGCTTACCTTGCATTGTGCTTGGTTTCTAGATGTCAATGTCTTTGCTAGCCTATATTGGATTTGTTGATGAATCTAGGCACAGTACTAAAAAATTAGCATTTGCTGCTTGGGCAATCTATGCACCTATAAATGAATTGATCAGTCTACATGGTGTTTTCCTTGGTCGTGCAACTAATAATATCGCGAAATACAATGCATTTATCAAGTTGTTAACTGACGTTGTTTCACTTGGTATCCATTGTCTTATTGTACGACTTGATTCACATTTAGTAGTACTAAATTTGAGTAACATTTATTCCATCCGAAGTCCTACTTTGTTACAGGTATATTTACGAATTCACCTCTTGGAAAGACATTTTGATTACATTGAATATCAACACATTCCTAGATGTCTAAATACATTGACAAATGCATTGGATAATTATGTGTTAGACATACATTTGAGACATTTATAAACCCAATCACACTTTTTACAAAAACAAGTAAGCTGGTACGAACTTTATATTTATAACAATAAAAGTTTACAAAAAGTGTTTGTCCGAAGACCAAAATATCAAAATGTGAAGCTCATGGCTTCATGTACAAAAAGAATCAAGGACATTTCTCACTATAACAAGCGACTGCCCGTGCTACTTTATGGAGTAGTCAATCAATATATGTAGATACACCCACTGTGTGGCATTGATAATGCCTAGGAAGTTCATCCACCGTGGCATCAGGGATATTCATGGTTAGTCCCTCCAGGTTTTGTTCAATAGCCTTGAAATCTGTGACAACTACCCCTGCTACAACACCTCTCTCTCATCACCTCTAGATGGGAGATGATCTTGGAGGATGATAAGGCCCCACATCTGTGTTATTGAGAGCACTTGATTAGTCTCTTGGATTGATAACACAATTTTTTTTTTTTTTTTTTATATAATTAAAATATTAAAAACATTATATAACAAAAATTTCCTTCTTACCTATGTCCCCCCACTGGGATCCATCAAGAAGAGCTAGATATGGATCCCCACGAAAATCTGTCTCGACATATGCATAATATTCTACCATGAGTAGTTTATTCCTCAACCATTGGAAGAAAACATCATCATACTTGACGATGGGAACACCACCATGTCAAACCATTAGATCCACCCACCTTTTGATCTGTGGATCCTGTGGAGCGAGTATACCCCACTCCACCTGAAGACTTAGGACAAGAAATCTCTCTAGGAAGGACACCAAAATGGACCCATATACAAATTGTTTCAATCGACCATTTCGACACTTTGTGAGTTGTTTTTTCATGCTTTTTAGGACACCCTCACACCTGTTGAAGACTTTGGGTTCCATGCACTCTATCGCATACTGAAATGGCTTTGCAAAGCCATATGGAGAGCTTCACTCCCTGCCATGCGGGTAATAGTGTAAATGATGGTCTACAACGGTAAGTCTCAGACATATTTGATGGCTACCTTGCCACTATGTTTCTCGGTACCTAGCACACAATGGTGGAAAACATAGTAATCCATAGGTTCACCCCCACCCCTACTGCATGTGAGCAATACCTGTGAACCATGGCGAGACAACCTTGTTAGAAAATATATATCCTCTATATATATTGTGAGTTTATGAACACCCATGTGAAAGGCTTGTTCGTTCACATCCCACATGTGAACCAAATACTCTAGTAGCCTCAATTGGGCTCTCATGCCCTGAATCCTAAAAAACTTGAGTAAGCCACATTGCCTTAGAGACATAACTGTTCCCAGGTCATTCCCGACAAAATAATCCTCTTCCTCATGCTCTCTCTCATGCCACTCAAGCATCTTGACCAAGGAAAGACTGCCAAGGAACATTAAAAGAATATTAGAAACATAAAAATTTCATTTCTGGGGGTTTTGCTAGTTGAGTTTATATTTTTAAATTTTTGGTTGCGGTTGTCGCAAGGCTGCGATTTCATGCAGAGAAATTTTGTTGCACCCTTCCTATGGGGTCTCTTGTGGTGATGCAATATCATC
>ML824699.1:42712-59845 GCA_009831015.1 Picea engelmannii | reverse complement strand
AGCTTCTTCCTGTTGAATGTGTATGTGTTGTCTTCCCTGTAACCTCAGCCCGAGTCTAGATTCCTTGCCCGGGGGTGGAGCTCGGTCCCAGCTCGGGGGTGACCTACTGTTGAGCTGATGAACAGTGTGGTCTAAGGCTGGGAGGTTCGTAGAAGGCCTGCACTTGGTTGGTGATTTCTCCAACTGATACAAGATAAGTATTCTGAATTATGATTTAACATGTTTGGCATGACTGTGTTGTTCTGTATCATGTTTTCCGTTGTGTAAATGAATTAATGATGAATGCTATGGAACATTTAATTATAGCAGTACCCAGATATGTTTCACTCTGTAATTTAAGTGTGTTTAATTGTGTTTAAATGCATTTGCTTATAATTCCATGTAAGGAATGGTAAACCGTGAGGTTGGGAAACTTGGGTAGCAATTGGTACACTACAAATTGGTATCAGAGCAATTGGTACACTACAAATTGGTATCAGAGCAATTGGTACACTACATGTGTTTTCCTTGAATAATGGTGACGAGTCAACTCACATTATTCGATACTAGCCATTGATGATTGTATTGAATGTTAGTATTAACATTATAACATTAGCTTGCGTTATCACCGAAAAATCGCTCACAGTGATACAGACAATGATTGAAGAAAAGATCATCACAAACACAACAATTAACATGCTTCTAGCATTTATAGAACCTATTTCAGCAAGATGCCAAAACTATATAAAAAATGACCCATGAATTTATGCGCACTTCCACCAAAGTCAGTGTGTGTGCATATGCGTGGATCAACAAAGCGTTGAAAGTGTGTCATGCACGATTGTCCTTGAAGAAACCTATGTTGATGCAGAAACAACGAATTTATGAAATTGGTCGAGCCTCAACCACTTCCAAGATGAAGTGTACCAAGACAAGACCTCAAGATCGACCCAAAATATCACCCCGGGGTTATTGAAAGGATGGGAAGTACCTTCAAAGGTATCCCATTCACACTTATAATATGTTATGTAATATCTTGCTATGGTCCTATAAATACATGGCCATTGTATGCTGAAAAAGAAGGAATTCATTGTATTGTTATGTTGCCCATTTTCTCTTAAAGAAACCATCTATTCTGTTGAGACCTATTTGAGAAATCATAGCATTTGGTAAGCTTCTCACCTCTTGAGAAACTTGACCAAGAAGTTTTTCACCATTGTTACTCATAGATATGAGAGTAAAGCTCTACTTTTGGGGGACTCAAGGGCCCTCCCAAGGAGGAATAGGGGATTCATAAGTCCCACTTTTCTCCTTTAGTGTTCTCAATTCAATGATCACTTTCCATTTATTTCTTGTGTAAATTTCATGCATCCATTTTAGTTTTTAAATGCTTAGTTTACTTCCATTTCTTGGTTATTTGTTTTTTTATTTACTTTCTTGTTGATTCACTAATCAACGGACCACTTCCTGTGTTGTCTTGCTAGTCTAACAAGGAAATTAAAGGGCCTCTTTTTGCTCACCCAAGTGACCAAAAAAGCCCAACAGATTGGCGACCATACTGGGGATAGAGATCAAATTACTCCTCAATTAGGCCATTAGAGATTTCATTCTCACTTTGTTGTGTTTGCAGGACCCAAAACTTGCCTAGCCCGATGATCCAAGTGGATATTGGTGGCCACCCACCTGTTCCAATTGGCTCCTTTTGTCAGTTTTTAGTTCAACGCGTTCTTCTGTACTTATTTGTAATTGTGGGTCCTACACTTATGAGGTTGTCTGAATCCCTACACATCTTCCAAGTGGATAGTAGTGGCCTCTTACCTAATCCAACTGGCTTATTTTGTATGTATTCATGTCAACACATCTCATTTTACTTCCATGGTCGTTTTGGAGCCCTAAAGAGTGTTATTTTGGCGTGCCACAGTCAAACTGTAGACGAAGTTAGAGTTTGACGGCATAATGTGTAGTTCTCTAAGACCTTTCCAATGGGCTATCATGCACCTAAAACGAAGATCATATGCAAAAGTTACGACCCCAACAAGTTAATGTACTAACTTACCCAAACGAGGCCCACATGACTTTTGGCGTTTCATCTCCTAGGGTTAGGTTTTTGGATGTCTAGGGTTTTGGCATTCCTATTTAACATAAAAAGGTCTTCAGAGCCTCATTGTAATCATCTTCTTGCGAATGAGCGTAGTCGTCACATCTCTTCTCAGAGATAAAGCTGTCACCATTATAGTTAGTCTTGCACTCTGTATTTTTACAGTCTCTTTACAATTCTTTCATTAATAGAAATCAAGTATTGTTGTATTTCTCTATTTCTGGCAATTTTCATGAGTATTTCATTGTAATTTCTATGCTTTCATTTCGTTCCGAACATAATCCGGATCACCCGATCCTCAAATACAACAAATCAGTCTCTGGTTGAGAGAACTTAGTTCGAATTTCCGTCTCGCCATTTTTCTATGTTTGAACAGGTTTGGGGTAAACAATCACACAGGTCGCACAAGATCGCACATCTCACCTTCTCTCTTTTCATGCACACCGCGCACTCAACGCGACTGTTAGCGGTAAAAGCCACACATAAACACGTTTTTCATTGATTGTAAGGGATTTTGAAGTTGATTTCACTAAGTAATTGTAGGTTTGTTTTCTGCACTTTGTAAAATCCACAGAAAGTAGGTTTTGAGTTCTTTCTTTCATAGGCACTTAGCCACACATAAACATGCATAGGTACATGCACAACACTTAAAGGAGTAGCCAACACATGACAACAAAGAGATGAGTTCAATACTTACTCATTTGAGCACTAATGATAGATAAATTGGTGAAGTAGAGGACAAGTTTATTCACTAAGCATTTCTAAAGATAATAGGAATTATACATAAATACAAAACAATTTCACTATTTGACAATAGAGAGGAGTTCTAGGTAGGGATTATGCACAAAGTTCAAATTACTATTTCAATTTTTTTTTGGGTGTGTACAAGAAATATTCACCCCTATTTTTCTCTTGTCGATCACTTGATTCACTCTCTTAGATACTCAAATCTCCTAGATAAGGTATGCAAAGGTATGCAATGGAGATAGTGAGAAGGGTGACGATGGGATGTGAACAAATGATCTAGTGAGAAGGGTGACTATGGGATGAGAACAAATGATCTTAGTAGCATTAAGAGTAAAATGCAATTTCCAACGCATGTGAGATGGTAATGTTGGAGCCAAAAGAGCAAGTTTTGCTTATGATAATGAGCATAGAAAAGAAGACAATCATGAGCAGAGAAAATAAGACTGTTGAATAATATGTGCAAAGGGTTTTTTTCCTTCCCTAATTTGTTTTCATAAATCTCCTTTCTGCCATGGCTTGAAGATATGCACCTACAATGTTTGTTAAGGTCGGTTGGGTGCAACCTTTGGAATAAAGGTAGTTTCGAAAATTCCAAAATCCATACACATCCTTGGTTAAGATGCGATTCAATGGTTATTAATAATTTCACCTTTTCCACTCTTATTACCATGGTGATTAAGTAATTATTAATATAGTTGTGCGAATAATGTTGAAACACTAGCTATAGTTGTGCGAATAATGTTGAAATACTAGCTATGATGACAACGACGTACATCACCAATACGTATTCATTTCTAACTATATGAATGGAACGATCAACCTTTATTGAGATGTCAATCACTCTCAATCATTTTGCCAACTACTACATTTATATAATTTTGCCAACCAACGTAATTTATATAATAACATTAGTTTGCTAGATTAGTGGAATCAAATAGACGGCTAATATTCTATCCATCCACTAAATGTTTGAATCCTTTGGACAACAATCAAGTTAGTTAGTGCATTGGATATAGATGAACTGGGAGGCTTATACAATTCAAAAGTGGTAACCTGAGATGCCAAAAAAGTAGAAGTGGGGTCAAATCCAACACAACTTTTTGAACACACACTGCATGCACCCTTTCCTTGAAAATATGAAGACCTATATCCATTCAAACCTCACAATTACAAATTTTAGATGTGGCTGAAGTCAATACCATTACCTCATATATATTTATATTTATATTTTAGATGTTGTTAAAGTCAATAGCATTATTTTATTTCTCCTCCAACCTCATTTTACATTGATGTCCATGATCTTATTTTTAGATCTGAATGTTACTCAAACAATTAGTATTATTATTATAAGATTAAATAGTATGGAGGTATTGGTGTGTTAGTAGACATAGTATGTGTAATCAACATGTTCTATATATTAAGTAGTGTAGGTTAGTTAGGTTATTGATAGTAGTGTAGGTTAGTTAGGTTATTGATAGAGTAGTGTAGGTTAGTTAGGTTATTGATAGATTGAGATGATTGCATTACTATGTTAATTATTAAAAAAATCAAAACATTTGTAAAAACTTTTGTTATCTTTCTTAGGGTTTGATATACTTGAGGTTAACATGAATATATAGGGGTAAAGAAAATAGTTGATGATCAATTGAAAAAATAAAATTTATTAGTTTTTTTTTCTTTTAGGATATTTAGACACTTTTAGGAGTTATCTAAGATTTACTTGGTCTAATGTAGTTTTAGGTAAAGAGTGTTTCTTTAGTGTGCATTGTAATTAACTAATAAAATGGTAATGGTTATGTTCTAGACATAAAGTGATCCAATGGTTCATCTTCTCCTTGATACTAATGGCTATATTTATTTGTCCATTAATGTTTGATTAGTCCATGATCTATATTTAAAGAGCGTGGAGGGTCATATGTTGATGATTGATTGTGAAAAACTCGTATTTAAATTATTTTACTTTTGCATTAATATAGCTCTTGGCATGCCTCACCCCCTTGGAGCTTGTTCACAACAATAATGTGGACATCAACATTAGAAGTTAAGAACATAAAATGGAGTTAAATATATTAAGAACAAATTTACAACTTATTGCATTGCATAGGGAATTTAGATGCAACATACTATTCCATATACACCACAGTAAAATGGTGTCGCTAAGAGAGATAATTGCACCTTAAGGGAAATGGAAAATTGTATGATCTAATCTGAGGGATTAATTCTTCATTTTTGGGCATAAGTCATTAATTGTGAAAACCACATACTAAATCACACTCATATAAATAATTTAACAAATACAACACCAGAAGGATAATGTATTAAGATTCAACCAGTTGTAAGTCACTTTTGTGTATTTGGTAGTGATGCATGAGTTCACATTCTTGATGAGAAAAGGAAAGCAACACAACCTAAGAGTGAGAAGTGTAATTTTTTTGGATATTATGAAGATGAAAAAGGTTATAGACTTCTTCAACTTCATTCCAATAAAATTATTGTTAGGAGAGATGTTAAGTTTGATGAAGGTCTCTTAGCTTGCAAGCCTAATTCGGTGTTTGTGTCATCTTTAGAGATTCTTCCATCTTCTATTCCCAACTTCTCTGTTAGTGCTCCTATTCTAGTTTCTTCTTTAGATGATGATAGTGAGGATGAAAATCCCCCTTTTCCTTCTCACCTTCCTTCAGTTGGGTCCATTGGACATGAACCCGTGCCATCACCACAACTTCCCAGATGGGTTCATACAACATGAGAAGTGGTCGATGATCATGTTGGTGATGCATTAGATTGATGATATAAACATTTATATTTCTAGTGATTTTCCTCTCTTTTGTATCAAATTTTAGAGACTCACGATCCAAAAATATTTGCAAAAGCTTCTAGCCATCTGAATTGGGACACAACAATGAATGAAGAATATCGTTCATTAATGACAAACGATACTTGAGATCTTGTACTTCTTCCGAAAGGAAGAAAACTTGTTAGATATAAATGGGTGTATAGAACTAAGTATGTATTAGATGAAAGTGTTGAAATACATAAGGTATGATTAGTTGCCAAAGGATTTTATCATGTAGAAGGGATTGATTATAACAAAACCCTTTCCCCCGTATCCAAAATGAATTCAATTTTCCTTGTTCTATCCCTTGCCACTTCATATGAATGGTAGTTCCATCAGATGGATGTTAAATCTACCTTCTTACATGGGAATTTTCAAGAATAAATTTACATGGCACAACCTCCTAGCTACATTTAGAATGACTCCATCCTTTTTTTCCACCTTAAGAAATCTCTCTATGGCCTTACATAAGCTCCTCGGTCTTGGTATGCCAAAATGGATATTTTTCTTCTTGACGCTGGATTTTCAAGATGCCATTATGATCCTAATGTCTATACCAAGAAATTTTGTAACCATTTCATAACTTGTACTTTATGTTGATGAATTTATACTCACTGGTAGTGACCTAAAACTTTTAATCCATGTGAAACCCATCCTTAAGAATAAATTTGAAATGATAGACTTAGGACATTAACATTGTTTTCTTGGCACCTAAGTATTGCAAACCAAGGAAGGAATTTCCCTTTCCCAGTCTAGGTATGCATGTGACCTTCTTTGTTGCTTTCACATGGAATATTGCAAACTAGATAATCTCCCTTCCAATTTGGACTCAAACTTCTTGCCCCCTGTATTACACCCGAAGTAGATGCCACTTTATACAATCAATGATTTAGTAGCCTTTTGTATTTGACTCATAGCCATCTTGATATTTCCTTTGTTGTTGACCTTGTTACTTGATATATGCAAACACCCCATGAGAGCCATTGGAAAGTAGAAAAAATGATACTTTGGTATATCTAGTGTACAATTCATTTTGGGATACATTACAATTCAATGAGGACTCCTTTGTTGGTTGGTTTCAATGATTATGATCAGGTTAGTGACATTAATGATTGGAATTCTACTACAGGTCATGTTTTCAATTTTGGTTCTGGACCTATTACTTGGGCTTGTAAGAAGAAACATGCTCTTTCTCTTTCTTTAATAGAAGTAGAGTATTAAGAAACAACTATTGCAATTCAAGAAGGATTCTTTCTTTAGTATATCCTTTTAGAGTTTGTATTCTAGAAGTAGCATCCGATGATAATCTAGTGTCATAATCAGAGTGTCATTTAACTCACCAAAGATCCATTTCAACATTAGCATAGAAAACACATTGAGCTACACATGCATTTCATTAGAAAGATTCTTTAGGATCATGTTCTTAAACATTTCTATTGCCCTATAGATAATCAAGTTGGAAACATTTTTACAAAAAGTCTTACGAAGCGAAGCTTTCCAAACTTATGTCTATGTTAAGAGTTCAAGAAGTTGTCATTAATGAAGAATATGCAAAAATGTCTCCGTCCTTCTCTTGTTGTGTCACCTTTGTAAATCTTTCAATCCTATCCCAAGTTGTTCTTAAGGGGGGATGTTAGGATATTTAGACACTTAGGAATTAGTTAGGATCAACTTGGTATAATTTGTCTTTAGGTAAAGTGAGATTCTTTAGTGTGATTTGTAATTATCTAATTTGATGGTCATGACTATGTTCTATACATAAAGTGATCTGATGGTTCATCTTCTTCTTGGCACTAATTGCTACATTGATCCATGGCTTAACATCCATGATCTTATTGGTCCTTGATACATATTTCAAGAACATAGAGGGTTATTTACTGATGATCAATTTTGAGAAATTCATATGTAAAATATTTTCTTTTTGCATGAAAATATTGCCTCAAGTGGTTGTGTTGGTTGGGATTGTGGACTGCTTCCCTCTTTGAGTTTTTTCACCATGTAATACATTAGTGTATTGATATTTTATATATTTGTGTGAGAAGTTGCATTAAGGAGTTCAACTTGTTTGGATATATCTTGTTTGTTGAAAATTTTCTAAACTTTGTTGCCAATGAGCTCCTTTACAACCAAGTATTAGCTAGATGGTGTAACATGCACATGTTATTCACATTAAATTAGAAATAAATATTACCATGTTGATTTGTTTTTAAATATTGAAACAACACACCATGCACCATGAGTATTGGTGCATCATCCTACGTTGTTAAAGGAATAAATGTAGACTTGGCATGTGCAACCAATAGAACCTACATCTTTAAACATTAACAAATACACTAGGCAATTGGAGATTGAGATGATTACATTACCACATTAGTTTAAAAAAAAAAAAAAAAAAAACCTTTTTTATTCACTTTGGTGCTTAATAGATCCAGTGTTGACATGGATCTACATGGGTATATAAATGTTTAAATATCAAAACACAAAAATTGAATGAAGCATTTCAAAAAGATATGGATTGTACTTCCTTCCCCATTTCTCTACTCAGTACAATTTGATCCTATAAAGTCTCAGATGATTGTTCCTAAATTGCTCACACGTCTCCCATACATCTTGAGGTGTCATTGATTTCATTACTAGCATAGTTGATGGTAAAAAATTCCCTTAATATGCACATGAGTGCTCAAAGTTGTTGAAAATCATGTGGGGCCTAATACATACTATGTATTTGGATTAAAATTGTTTTACTCCTAGAGGGATAACATCATTGGTTTTGCAATGTTTCCAAATGCGTGTTTATGGCCGAGTGGTGTGTTTAGGGGTAGTGTTGAATTCGTGAAGACAAAATATTGTCAATGCAATATAACTAGGGTATATCACCATTAATGTCATAATTTTATATATACATTTATACTGTAATAGGTGAACATATTAAACATGAGTATAATAAACTCAATATTCCAAATTTTCCAACCTTCTTGAGTGTTGATGTTGTCCTCTCTATAATGGACAAGGCCAATTACATTTTATGTCCTAGTAATTGATTTAATTCTGCATGAGATGAAATGATGCAAGTACTCTTACTAATGTTGTTTCCCATAATAGTGTTGGCATAAACAAATATCTTATGCCAAAATAAGGGAGTTTTCCCATAGCTAATGTCTAATTATTATTTTATCTATTTGGTATAGCAATCTCTAGTATGTTGGACTGGTTTCCAAATGAAAGGATGAGCTTTAAGATTGGGTGACTAAATCCTAAAATGAAGTCCTATAACTAATAACATTATGAAGTCCTAATCTAAAGACTTAGCTAGGTGATCTAGATTGGATCATTATATAATTTATCATTATCTTGGTACTTTATGAGAGGAAAATGGAGGAATTTGCTTGCAGGGTCCATTTTAGTGGTAAGTCATAGTTTGGAGATTTGGGGTCCAGAAACTTCTAGAGCCATTTTGAGGCATCAAACGACATTTTTGGGGGTCATAACTTTATGAGCATATGTTACAACTCCTTGATGATTTTATACATATTGAGACCCTTCCAATGGTGTGAAAATCACCTCAATCCGAGCTTGTATGTGGAAGTTATGCCTCCCACAAGTTGACCTACCTTATTGACCACCATGGTATGAGTGGATGCCATGTTATCCCCCATTACTCACACATGTGGGGCTAGCCATGTGTGTACTTTCAAGAAGATTCTAGAAGTTCCAAATCCTTATCACTAATTGAGGGTTGATGATGCAAAAACCCTAACCCTGGATGACTATCGAGCTATGTCAAATATAAATCCACTAGGAAGAGGGGTCCATTCTTTTAGCATTGTACTTGTTCAATAGTTTAGCAAAGCATCTAGGAGTGAGATTTGAGAGCATAATAGAGGAGGAAGTAGATTTTGTAGTAGTTATTTAGGCCATAGTGTCATAGGCAACTCCATAGTGAGTTCCCCTTTCTTTGTAGTTACATTTCCATAACTGAAGAAAAGAGAGCATAGCATATGCCTCACCTTATAGCTTGGTTTTCTCCATTATCGGATTTTATAGAATACATCTTGTGTTCAATGGTGTGTTTATTTGCTTGTTCTTTCATTTTCATTTTAGTTATTTCATAAAGTCAAGCACTAAGATAGTAATAATTAATCTAGGATCTAAGGAAATAATTTTCATAATCTAATATTTCAAAATATTACAAGATCTATTATGAAGATATGTTCTAGTGTAATATCGGCAACAATTTACAATCACTAGGATTTGGGAACAAAAAATGAACATGAAACAAGTAACCATTTCAACCATTAAAATATAATTAGTTTACTATATAAATAATAGTTAAAAATACAAAATTGATCAGTCATAAAATTAGGTTGTCCTTATTTCAATGATAATCAACCATTTCATATTCATAGTTAGCAACTAATTGAAACATAACAACATCACTATTGCATGAGAATAGTCTATGGAAAAATTAAATAATGTTATAGCCATTTTAGTATAGCAAGAAAGGAATTAGTCTCACACCACACATACACTAGAATGAAACTCCAAATAGTGTCCAATTGGCTTCTCAGTTAATATTTAAAGCAGTTTACACTCTCGAGCAAAAATCCATTGTACAATAAAATTCATCTTATTTATAGAAAATACGTGGGAGGGGACAGGGGGGGAGTTATGAGCTGGATACACCTGGATGAATATTCATTTCCCCTTATTTCCTATTGGTTACCCTTGTCACTTCATCTTCTTTTCCCCTATGAGGATTTGAATCTCTTGGACTATTATGACCTCCTACTTGGATATTAGCATTCCCTTTTAAGCCTTTCATATCATTATCTATAACATAACTTTCTATTTGGATTAAGGAAGCTTCTTCCTTTTCTCTTCTCCATTTTCTCACAAAGGCCACCCATGCCTCAAAAGTCAAGCTAAGTGTTTCCCATGGGAAAAGGCCTCAAAAGTCAAGCTAAGTGTTTCCCCATGGGAAAAGGTATGTTATTGGAGGGAGGTTCTATATAATGTAATGCGTTGACTTATCCTTGTTTCATTTTTTTTCCATTTTAGGCAATATAGTCTCGATTAGTGTTATGTGCTTGGTAGGAAATTCAATAAACCTATAGATGGCTACTGCATTAATCTTAGTGAGAACTTTGTTATCCTTCCTATTGGCACCAATATAGATTTCCAAATATTTGGACACACGTGCTTGTGGAAACAAATTATTCCTAGGTCTAAAAGAAGGGAAGTGATAATGGTCTACCATTTTCTCTTTGAGCTTCCATATCCTAATAGATCCATTAACTTCATAGGTAATCCCTTGGAGAGCAAAATAAGATTTTTGCTTCCATTATTTTATATTGGACTCTATTTCTTCTAGGGCTTATAAAGTAATAATCAAAACTTTTGGAAGAATTTCTTCCAGTGCAACCTGCCAATCTTTCACTAAGTCGAGACTCAAATTGCAACTTGGCCTACATCCCATACAACCATTCACGTGCTCTCACTAGCCTCATGATCATAAGATTCTCTTCTAAGTTAAAAAGATGGAAACCTTTACAATGATCATCAGGTTCTTACTAGCGTTATGCTCATGGGATTCTCATCTAAGGTACATAGATGAAAACCATGGATGTGTATAAAATATTCTATGCATAGGGAGAGGTAAGATGGGAGAATAATAATGTATCAATGGAAGAATAATAAAACTTGGAATGAATCAACATATAATATATTCCCCCTTCATGGATCCCACTTTCTTTTATATCTAATAATAAATTAGATCTTACTTAATCGAGAGAGAGTCAACCTATTACTTACAAATCACAGCCTAATTAGATGCTAAATTGACATATGAAATCCTTATTTATGGGAGAGGACAAAATCCCTTTCTAATTCAAATATATTATATCAACTTTAACATATTCTTAAGAACATATATAAATATAATATTTAGGAAAGTCAACCTATACAAGTGGAAGATGAGTATACTTATTTAACAAGTGTTACTGTAATAACGATGTCCCCGTCGAAAATGGCATTAATATATGGTAAATCAAAAAATTTGGAACAAAATCATCGCAAATATCATTTTATAGGCATGACATTAATATATGGTAAATCAAAAGTTACTAGACTAAACGAAAATCAAAATCTCTACTTAGGAAACAAAATGAAAGTGAAGATCTCTACTTAGGACTTGAATGCTTAAACTAATTAACACCAACACTGATCAAGGTTTAATTTGTAATTAACAAAATACATACTGAAATTAATTATTTTAACATTGATGGAGGTTTAATTTATAATTCACCCAACTTTATATATATATATATATATATATATATATATATATATATATATATACTTTCTGTCAATTCTAGGTAGGAATCGTCAACAACACATTTTCTAAAACTCCATCCCAATTGAAAAATAGAACACTTGTTAAAATATAAATTTAACCATGCACAAGGAATAAAACACTAACTTTCGTACCAGATGATAAGATAAGGCAAAGTGGATAAGCCAATGGATGGGCTTATGATGTTTTTTACAATGTATGGATAGATTTATGATATATGTAACTTTAAAAAAAAAATGTTTTTTATACTATTGAATTGGAGTAAATATATTCTTTAATTCATGTATCACCTTAATTAAATAAGAATGTAAAAATGTAAATATCGGGTATATCCTTATTTTATTTTATTTTGCTAAAATTTACTTTGTCCATTAGTCCAATGCAATTGCCAGAATTCTGAGTTGGAACTATGTGATGCTTGTAACTGCAAATCCTCTTAGATCGATGTATTTTGTTCCATTGTCTTATTACAACGTGGTTGTATATTTAACGTTAAAGAAGAACGTTATCAATATATTTTATTCCATTACAAGTTTGGCTATATATTTAACCTAAGAACGTTATTAGTTATTCAAACAAAACCAATGTAGTATCCCTTAGCAGAATATTCAAACACTAATCTTATTTGTTAGATCTAAAAAAACATTGTTTTACAAAAAGAATTGTTGTTAGACTTATAACCTTCATAGCTAGATTGCAAATCAACATTAAAAATAATTCAGAGATAAACTTTCGATCAAGAAAAACATGCCAATGGTTCAAGTCTCGTGACAAAATAATGAGATGGGAATGATATAGAGATGTATCATTTATAGTTTTAGTCAATGCCCCTTCAAAGGCTACAATTTTTTGCCATAGCCCACATATGAAAATGTCATTCAAAATATATAAGAGAAATAAACCCAATGACATTAATGAAAAAACAAAACCCATTGAGCTAACCCTGGGGCTACAAATTTTAACCAAATTATTTTGGAAAAGGAAACAATGGTAAATGAATTTAACCTCTTTGGGTTATGGAATTTAAACATTGACAAAAACAACTACAGATTTTAACCAAATTATTTTGGAAAATGCAACAATGGTAAAAGAATTTAACCTCTTGGGTTATGGAATTTAAACATTGTCAAAAACAACTGGTTGAGCTAGCCTCGCCTTGGAATTTAATATAATTTATATAGTCTTTGATCGGATTATTTTGAAAAAGATAGAAATGGTAAAATGATTCACCCCTCCCTCCTTCTCTCTTTAATTCAAGCTAATGCAAGAGTCGACAACATACATTCTATCTTCTCCTCATGTATGTCTAGTGAGTGTAATGTATTGTGGCTTGTATGCATGCCGTGGATACGAAACACCACCAACCATTTATTCACCATATTTCACAATACTAAAACTTTGAAGTGGGGAATTCATTATTTGCTTCTTCCAGATGAAAATAAATATTCCGGAAGTTCGGGAAGAGATAAATAGGCACATGTTAGAGTCTTGGTAATCATGATTTTGTATATGTTGGAAGTCATGGCTTCTAGTGAAGAAGATTATACATATATATCCATCATAAATTCCAATGCATGTTGCATTGGTTGCAATGGTTAATGGTATCTCAATTCTTTTGTTTGTGGTCAGAGAGGGAATTTCTGGTTGAGAAGTGATAGAGTTTACAGGAAGTGGGATGGCTATAGGAAAATGGTTATCTTAATTGCATATTTTCTTCAAATGGATATAGATTATTGTATAATTTTAAACTCATTTTCTTATAGGTATTTAACCAAGTGACTTAACGAGGAGCAACAGGTTCTGATCTAGCAGGATGTCTAAGGCCATTTCTCTTGACTTTAATAAAAAGAGATAAAAAATAGAGAAAATAAGCTATAAACAAAAATTAATACATACACATTAATCTGTTATTAAACTCTGAGTCCAAAAGGTGAGATGACGTATTCAAAAGAAATTAATTAAAAGTTTGATTATTGGAGTGCAACTTGATTTAATCAAAACTAAAAAAAAAAATTAAAAATCCTTATTTACTAAATATAAAATATTAATCAATTTAATGACGTTAAAAAAAACAATCAAAACTAAGTCTAACCTTTTCGGCCTAAAATTATCATTAACAACTTGAATTCCACACCGAAATATTGCCTGAGACTTTTACGACACTCCCCTTGAGCTTAAACCATCGATTGCTTGAAGACCTTGCCCATTTTCTTTTCTTTGTTGTTCATCGAGAGCTGTAGTCTATCTAGTGGTGTTTATGGTCGGGAAAATCCCATTGTTCAGAGTATTTGGGAGAGGTTGTTTTGAAGATACTGTGATTTGATTAGGAAACGCCCTCAAGGAAAGTAGTTTTAAAATATATTCACATTTTGATTGAAGAACACCCTTACAATACCAAACAATTGCAATGAAAATGATCTCTATCATGGGTAACGATAATTATGAAAACAAAATATGCAATTTCCTTTGAGCATGGTTTAAAGGTTAAAGTACGTCTTTCAAAAAATTAGATAACTATTTTTATTACAAAAATAACTCCAAGATGAAGTCTTATCGGTTTAAGTAGTAATGGGGTTTTTAAAGAAAGTGTTTGAAAAGAGTATTGTGAAGTAATAATGTTTTTGCCAGGAAGTGAAAGGAAAAACCAAGTAGCAATTACACTGATACCATTTCCAATTAATTAATTGTGGATTTTGGGTCAAACTAATTGGAAAAATATTAAAAACAAAGAACATTTAGACTAGCGATTCAAAAGAATTTGAATAGAAAATCACATCGGTTAATCTTTGAGACGATGCGTTGGAATGAGAGCGTACCTTTCTATTTTCCTGATCTGAAATGAGAGCTCCAACAACCTGATCTACCACATGTCTCTCTCAATTGTCCATGCTCTGGTCATAATGGATAAAATGGCAGAAGATGAAAAGGATGTAAAACAACGTGAGAAAGATACAAAGCTCTGATATATTTTTGCAGCTTAAGGAGATAAACCACACTTATTTTCACTTAGTAATCGACTATCAGCGTTCATACCCCATGAGTGGTCGGAGTTCCTTTTCTTTTACTTTGGTGATGGTGATATGTTCAAAAGGTAGGAGAGAAAAGCAATGGTCGTTTAGTTAATATTTTGTCGAAGGCTTTGGTTTGGTCATTTGGTTAATAAGTTAATGTTCCGAAGATGCTCAATATTGGATATATATAATGCTTTTAACCATTATAAACGTGTGAAAGGAAATATCACTAACTTGATCGAAAGACTAAAAAACTCACTAACTAATTTACTATTTCGGCTTTAGTATTTGACACATGTGTGCAACACTATGCATGTGATGTTAGGTTTCATGGTCTATGTGCAGTGCCCAACCACCTGGTTAGCATGCCTTAAGTAGAGTGCCATGGCTGATACCATGGCACTCTAGGGCTTATGCGATCGTTGAAAATATCAAAACAATTTCTCTTAACTATTGTTTATTGCAGGATATAACTGTGTTAGGTTTCATGGTCCGGGTATAGTGTCGAGCCACCTGGTCAGTGTGCCTTATGCCGCGGCCATGGCGCTCTAGGGCTATGTACTATGGCAATCTTAAATCATAATTCTGATCTATATCTTTGCTACAATCCCATCCAAAAACAACCAATCTGTAATTCTTCATGTACAAGCACCAGTTGGGCACTTTTAATTTATCTCAGGAAACATATTTTGCATTAGTTTTTGAGGTGCTCCTCAGGGGAAAATGAATTGTTTCGGTATAGATGGGGAGCTTGATTCAGTACTTAAGATGTCCTTCATTAGCTAGTAAGTTGCAGTTTGAATGAGACTTTTAAGCCGGTCATGCTTAGATTATTATGTAGAAAAATGGGTTAGAAGCCATGTTTGTATCTATGTGTTTTACCTTTGCATTCTATGGAATTATCAATGTGTTTTTCTTGGTTTTTATCTTATTTCATGTGCCTATAGCTTCATCTTCTTATGTTGGGTTGCCTACAATTGGATGTTGAATTTTGGAGCTTGTCATTCAATGCTTCGATAAATAGTTTTCAAGTTTACAATTCGAGGTTTGTGTTGGATTATTGAGAGGGGGGTGAATCAGTAATAGAGCAATCCAATCCATTTTTACCATAAAATGCAAGTGTTATATCAATGTAGCATTATCATCCAATAGTTGCAGAGTAAATAAACAATGAACAAATGAGAAATCATACACATACACGGTACACCAATGTTTTTACATGGAAACCCAAAGCGAGAGAAAACCACAGAATGATTTTTCTTATATGTCTTTAAGAATTACAATCATTGGAAGCACCAACTTCCTTTGTTTCCCAACTGCAACTGGAAGGAGGCTCCAACCCTCTAGTTTCTCAAGCTACAACCTGAGGGAAGCTCCAACTCCCCAATTCTCTAGCTACAACTAGAAGGAGGCTACAACCCCCTATGTTCTCTGGCTATAACTGAAAGGTGGATACAACCACATGTCCTTGCCCCGTCCAACTGCCCTAAAATATAAGTAGAATGATGGAACCACTATGAGATACTGTTGTAAACCTGTACCAATCAACCTGCACCAAACAACCTGTAACAACCTGTACCAATAACTTGTGCCAACATGTACCATACATCAACCTGTACCTCAACCTGTACCATAAACAAATTCATCAACCATGCACGAAACTTGTACAAATAACCTGTCACAATAACATGTCCAAACAACCTATTACAACAACCTCTCTCATCAATCTTATCAACCAAATTAGAGCTACTCACCATGATCAATCACCAAGACAACTCTCAACCATATGCACAATATCACCAAGATGTGCATCAAACAAGCATAACACGAAAACTCATAATCATCACCAAGATCAATATGTGCTTCTAATAACATACCAAGACAAGTATGCTACATCATCCATAAACCATGTGTCAACAATACTACTAACAAGTGCTTCCAACCATGTACCAAGTATGTACCAATCATGCATCAACTACTCATCAACTATGACTCATCAAGATGTACCAACATCATCAACTATACACCTCATGCATGTGCCAACTCATTAACTACTTGTCTCAACCATGTACCCAACATGTACCTCAACCAAAATCCCTCATCAATTTCATCA
>ML824699.1:28502-39829 GCA_009831015.1 Picea engelmannii | reverse complement strand
ATATAAGTAAAGTCTATAATAATGAGCTTATACCATTTGCAAAAAATATATTCTCGCCCAAAAAGCTTTTGTAAAAGATTGAAGTATTCCTTGTTCTTTTCAACGAGACATCACTAATGACATCACTAATATCTTGTTTTTGGTTATAAAAGTGGGTAGTTTCCAAAGTAGGAAAAATAATTGAATGAATTTGTGCCGGAATGTTGACTATAGTATTATCGGAAAATAGTATGGAATTTCTTACTATTTATGACAATAAAAAGTCTTATTTGCACCAACACTTACATAAATTATTAGAATCCAAATCCAACACTTCAACAAAAACACATAGAGATTATCAAAATCTCGAGCACACAAATCTAAGAATAAATATATTTTTCAAGTCTTATTTGCACCAACACTTACATAAATTATTAGAATCCAAATCCAACACTTCAACAAAACACATAGAGATTATCAAAATCTCGAGCACAAAAATCTAAGAATAAATATATTTTTCAATATAGAATGTACTTGATTTAAATTTAAATTTATGAAAAATCTTATAATTTTTTTATATGGTGTATAATTGTTTTTAATCGAGTCGATTTTATTTTTATTATTGTTATTTTTTTTAACCGAGTTTATTTAATTTTTTTAATGTAACGTAACATAAAGCTAATGTCTCAACATCTTTCCCACATACATCATTTGACTACTCTCGATGCAACAAGTCAGTGAGAAGTGCCATGCTAGAGATCATATTCAAAAAACTATTAGATAATTGATATGAAACTTTGGGCATTCCCTAATACTAATATACTGGGCTTGCCAAAAGGTTAAGAAAACCATATCCTAAATACAATATAAGTCAGTGAGGTTGCAAAGTAACACCATCTAAAAAAAGGTAAGTGGGTAGTTATCTAACTTGTAAGTCATAAAAAGATTATGTAACAAATTCTACAGTTTTTTCTATTTTGAGATGAGGATTAAAGTTTAAGTAGAATTCTATGTTTACTTAGTTCTAGAGTAAGAATTAAAAATACTTTTGATTGGCTAAGAGCTTATCTTCCTTAGGATGTAAGGAAATATGTGAATGGCCCAAGACTAGGACATTTGGAAAAAGTGAAAGTTTGCTCCCTTATGGGCCACCAACAAGTTATTTCTAGTGGCTTGTTTTCCTTGAATAATGGTGATGAGTCAACTCACATTCTTGGATAGTAGCCACTGATGATTGTCTTGAATGTTATTATTAACATTATAACATTAGCTTGTGTTATCACCGAAAAATCGCTCACAACGATATAGACAATGGTTGAAGAAAAGATCAACACAAACACAACAATTAACATACTTCTAACATTTATAGAACCTATTTCAACAATATGCCAAAACTATATAAAAAAAACCCATGAATGTTTGTGCACTTCCACCAAAGTCAGCGCGCGCACATATGCGTAGATCAACAAAGCGCTGAATGCGTAGATTATGTGCCTGCACGACTGTCCCTGAAGAAACCCGCGTTGATGCGGAAACTACGCATTTATGAAATTGGTCGGGCCTTGTTGGCGCAAGTTTGATCAGACCAGGGTCCTTCTCAGGTTACCAACAAAAGGCACTGAGTAGTCTAGAGCGCTAGCATTTTCATCTCCTTCGAAGAGACGAAATCTCACCCAAAGCGTTGTTGAGACAAATAGATAGAGAAGGGCAAGGAAAAGACTTCGGAGGATTCACAGAACCTTCAAGATTCATCCTGATCTTGCGCAAGACATCTAACTACCAAACAGATCTGAACTCATGTGTTCAAGAACTGATCCTAGTTATGTTGCGGTAAAGCAATTAAACACAGAGACATCATGTGGAAATTATAAGCCATAAAGAAGTACTGTAATGCATGAGTAAAACACAGAAAGACACAACATATTTTGAAAATTTAGATCCTTCTTCATATTATCTTCAAAATCTTTCTTCATTTACAAACTCAGAGACATATAGTAGTGCTCTGTTACATACTCCTGGCTCTGGACTCACATCGCAGATCTCTAACTCTCAAAATGGTGTACAGATTACATTACAGACTCAGAACTTTGACCTCTCAGTCGCATACAATAACTATGACATCAACCTAACAGTAGGGGAAAAATCGAACTGAACGCAATCGCAATTCAGCTGAACCAACAACTAACTCTTTTACAATCATATTCCTCCCTATATATAAGTTAAGTTGTGTCTTCTGTCTTGGTTCGCACGCTTTCTTTTTCTGTTGAAATCACTTTTGCTTTGATAGCATTGCGCTATCCTTTTCGCAACTGCTTTCTGTTGCTTTTTCTTGCTCTGTTTTCCAGCTTCTTCTGGAGCTTGCACGACTCATACTCGGCCAAAATTTGTGCAATTCCTTATCCTAAAAACGAAGGGCCCAATAGGCTCCGACCACAAACCTTGACTTTCCCTCAAGTCAAGTATTCGGTTCTTTCGCAGCTTGTAAGAGAAACTGTTTTTTTCCCTTGTCCTCCTTTTACTCTTTCTTCTGCTCTTCTGTTTGTGCTTTCTCTTCTTTTTCCTCTTCAAACGAAAGGCTCAACTCTGGGACCAACTCCAAGGCCCACTTCCTCACTCCTTGAAATCTTCCAACTTTATCCTACCACTTCCTGGCAAGGAGTGATGCCTCTGCTACGAACTATTGGGTCGCCTTCGTACTACACCCCTTTGGATTGGATGCGACCAACGAGTTCCACTCAGAATCTCTTGTTAAATCAACTTGACGCATCTGCATGTACACTGTTTGAATGATAGGTCGGAATTCGCACAACTCCTTCTTTTCTACAGATTGCACCTCAAAGAGGGCATTCAGTTCATTGTCTGCTTGCTGGATCTGGTCAAACTTCTGTTGTTGCTCCCGCGAATCCATCATGGCCGCAACTTCTTCATTCAACACCTGGATTTTGGTGCACACATCCTCCAAGATTTGGTTGTGTCTAGCGATGATGCCCATCCAATCACTGACTTCCCTGAATATCTTTGTGCACTCAGTTGTGTGCTTATGTAGTGATGCTCGGGCATTGTTGCCTTACAGTACTGTCTTCTCCATCTGCTCCCGAATCTTTTGAGGCTGTTGTTCTGCTTCTTGCTGAGTTTTCTGCAACTGCACTTCCAGATGCTCAGCACAAATGGCGAGTTGTGTCCATGCTCCTTGGAGCAACTCAATCTGATGCTTCGACTCTCTTGCATCGCTGGCTTTGGGAAGTTGGGGTGCGACCTTCCGAATCTCTTGCCAAGCTTCAACAATCCTTTCCTACACTCTTTCCATTTTGTGCTCAACCTAGATCTTTTCATGCGCTTCTTGTGTCCTGCATGCTTGCGCAAGGAGTGCTTCATCCCTTGCGTATTTGGCAGACCTCTCGGCCTGCTGGAGCCTCTTCTCTAGTTGATAAGTGGATGCTCTGATCATTCCAACCAAGTGTGTCGCTGGCCACTATGCAAGTTCAATGGGAGACGGTGCTACGTCGCTGGGTGCTCGAGTCTGCAGTGGAAGTCCACTGGTCGTTGAGTGTTCTGAGGGAGTCTCTACTTCCTCCTCCCCTGCAGATGGTCCTGCCACCATCCTTAACCTCAATGATGATGAAAAAAGTGTCATAACCTCTACTCTGGCTAGGCAGAGTTGTAGAAACTCTGTGCACTGCTGACGGTTTTGGAGAACCAACTCCATCTGTTCCTGCGTGGATGTCGTGCTCTTCCCGTATGTTGATTCTGGTTCTTTTTGAACCTCTGGTATCTCCTCCCCTTTACTTGCGTCGGCTCCCTGCGTTGTGCTTCCTCGGCCACACTAAACCTTGGCCTTTGAGGGGATGTGCTGAGTACTTTGAGCTTGTGGCTCTTCCATAGTTTGGGTGTCCTTTTCCGGCACAAAAGGCACAATCTACTGGTCCTGGGTGTCTGGGTTCGGACCAGTCAGGTGCAGGCTTTGCTCTAGTACTTCGGGATTTGGACCAGAAACTTCTAATCTCGGCTCAGGCAACTCCTGGGTTGTTTCTAGGAGTTCTTGCTCTGCTTTCTTTAGGGGATAAAGCTGCATAGGCTCTGAATCTATGGTTTGGGGAGGACTCGTGGTTTATGGGGGTGGCGACTGGGGTTGTGGTGATGGGGGGTGCTCAATGATGATGGTGGATGGAGGGATGTCAAGCTCAGGGTCATCCTGAATATGGATGATGGGGGTTTCTCTGACCGTTGAACAAGTGCGGGGGACGACGGATGAAAGGGGTTCGGGTTTTAGAACTTTACTCGGCTAGACCTCGGTTCTGAATTTCTTCGCCATTGGTTCGGTAATGAACGCAACACTCAGGATATTGTTGACGTCCTCGCCTATCAACACGGCTTTATCTGGAAGCTGTAGGAAGATCGACAACATTCTTTTCTTGCGCTCCAATGGTTGTGTATCGTCTTCCTCCTCAGAGTCTGACTATGCCTGAGCTTCCTTCTTCTGGGGCTCTGGTCCTGCGCTTGATCCTACCCCTACTTATTTTCCTTTTTGCTTCAGCAGTTCTGCAGGAAATATGTAATGCATCCTCGACTTGCGCAGTTTTCGTTTAACTCCTGGCCATGACATTACCTCTTTGTCGAAGGCCTCCTCATCTAGGTAGAACGACAACATACTCGAATGGAAGTCTTCCCTGTTAACATGCCTCAGCCATACAAACGTATGATGTTGGTTCATGCTGAAAGAAATGTTCCTGGTGTTGCAGTTGAGGAGCTCCTGTGGAATGCACAACCTCTTTGTTTCGTCTATAAGCCCATTGTACTACTTAGAGAACGTTGTAGTGTTGAAATCCGTATTCTCTGAATCCGTCTTGGACTGCCAGGGCTCGAACATCTTCGCAAGGTGCCCCTTGTCTACTAACACTAACGGTCTTCCCACGGGTGGTTTCCACTTGAACATCGTGAATGCCATCAACAAATATCCATAGGTGAAGGTGCCCCCCTTCTCCTGGGCTTCCTCGCAAGCCACTAGTAGTTCCTTCAGCAGATAACTACATCAGTTGAATATAGCGCCATTGGCGCAAAAGTCTGCTACTGACAATGCATCTAGAGTGCATTCACCCTTGTAATATGACCTCATAACCTTGTTGTCTATGATGTAACAACCAGTCCTGACTGTCTCTGGTAGTATGGGGTCAATTTTTGTTGTGCGCCCCCCCCTCTGAGTGTGGAATCTTTCATAGAGGTTGTGTAACACACCCACGATGGGGCATAATTTTGTTTTTCTTTTCTTAAAGGATAAATTATCCATTCATGGTTTCTAATTTGGAATGTAGGGGAACCAGTCTGACCTACTGGTCGAGGAACTACGATTCTGAATCCAAACGACTCTCTAAGACCCTGATGGTCTCACTCTGTAATTAAACATAGAACCTTTCAACTTTCGGGTGCAGGTCTAATGGTACCTACGAACTTTCCTTCGCGCTTGGGGAATCTCTAAGTTTGGGCGCTAGCCCCTATTCTGATAAGCCCCTCCTTGAGGTGAGCTTGGGAGATAACCTCATGCAAACACACAATTGCGGGCATGACCAAAGGTGGTTTGAAACCAAACTACTTTTCGGCCCACAATTCTCCTCGATCCTCCACGTGTCCTTTGTTCAAAACCATGGTTTGGATTGCAGACTGCCCTCAAATTTTTAAAGTTCGTGCATCTCCGATCCCTGCAATGATACAGGACCGTCGATCTCAAGATCTTGGTAGTGCCTCTAAACTAACGACTCAGATCTATCCCTTTCAAAGTTCCGGATCAGATCTGATCTCTTTCAAATCAACGATTGTGATTTGTTTCGAAATTCCAGACTTCAAAATTCTCAAGTCTCAAACTTTCCTTTCTTCTGTACGTTAATCTTCGGGAGTCGACGATTTGCAGACACATGTCCTTCTCAATCAGCGGCTCTGCCTCTACTTCGGGGGTTTGACCTTTCAACTAGATCAACGGTCCTGTGCCCGTTTTCTCGATCAACGATCGAGATTTCCTTTGGGTCTTTGGACTTCTGAGATCTCAAATATCACACTTCACTTCCCACTGAAGTGAGAAAATTCCTTCCGCGTGTCCACTTGAATTGGACTGTTGAGGTTTGCTTCGGGTCTTTACCCAAAATCTATAGATTTATAGCACTTGTCCTCATGATCTGATGGATATGAATTACTTCGGGACTTTACCTGGAATCCCCCGATCTACGCCACATCTCTTCTGGATCAGACAACTCAAAGTCACTTCGCACTTCAACTCTAGCAAAGTTTATATTTCTTTCCTGCAATTCTTCCGATGTCCGAATCCTTGAAATCTCGGATCTACTGCCACCTGTCAACCTTGACGATGGATGTTTCTGACTGGCTTCAGAACTTCAGGACTTTGCAAGTCCACTCTTCTGTGCACTTTGAAAGGGTTTAGGCCTCGTGCACTTTCCTTGGGATCCAACGGTTGTTGGTCAACGGGCTCAGATCTAACAACTAAGATTCGATCTCCTCCTACGCATAATCCTAAGTGTCTAGATGTGGATTCTGACGGTCCAGATCTCCTCCATAGTGCTCAATCCAACGACCATTGTTTCTACTCCTCCTGATCTTAAGCCTTCTTCCCTAACTTGGAAGATTCCAAATGTTTCAAAGGCCTCGACCTTTGATCCTTCTACGAGTCCTTGATTTTGGGTCTCGTTTGCATTTCTGAAAACACTATCTCTCTTGAGCTTCTAAACTTGGAATAAGTCCGATTCTTGTACACTCCTTACAACACCCCTTCTGGGATTCTATAACTTTCTTAGTCTCCTAAGGAATTCTACCCTTTTATGTCTTCCAAAGGATTGTCTTTCAACACTCCATCCAAGTGTTGGCTTGGTGTACTCCTTGCACAGGTCTTCCTCCAGAGTGTTCAACAACTCAGTGAGTGTCTGAATCGATCTGACAATAGGGATGGCCTTTTCTCTCATTAAATGGTTCTCATCCATCCCCTCTGTCAGATTCTTAAGTCGTATAAAGTTCTGGTTACTTCAGTAGTTCGAGTAACTTGATTATCATGAAATTTGACCTCCCAGAGCTTCGAGCTCCCAAGATTCCAAAAACTTCAAAAGCTAACTCCACTTTAACTCACAATCCATGAAATCAAATCTCATGGATCAAACGGTTGAGGGGATTCTCGTAGGATCCATATATCTACAGTCTAGGTCGACTTCACGACTTCAGCTTTCAGAGGTTTAGTCACACCAATGCACAATTCTCCCATCGCGCGAACTCCGAACTCACAGATCCGATGGTCAAGGTGGGTCCCGATAGATCCTTGGATATATGACCCAGATCACATCGCGACTTTAGGTTTCGAACTTCAAAGGATCTGTCCCATTCATGATATTCCCTTTTGATACTTGAATCTCACTATCCTTCCTGGGCTTCTTCAGTTATGAAGGATTTAAGAGCGTTGCACTTTTTCTCCTAGAATTAACACTTATAAGGGTCTTCTTCACAACTCTTGCTCTCCTTCATCAAGTCTAGAACTTAATTGGTTCTCAATCTCTTCTTGCCTCGCTGAGAGCCTATGCATATCTGCACTACCTCTCCTAAGCTTAACAAACTACGTCCTCCAAGGGACTCATAATGACTAGGAGGGTCGACATGCATACATGAAACTATACCTAAGGTTGACGAACTCATAGTTCGTGGCTCTAGCTTAAGACACCACAAGGCACAAGCATTTATGAATACAAAACATGTCCAATCCATACTTGCTTAAATACACAATTTAAACAAGAATAAATAGATACAGTATAACCATTAAGAAAACATACACATCCATGGGTCATTCACAGTATATCCCGTTTCATTACATAATTACAACTTAATTTCACAAGGTATGAGAATACTTATCTATTACAAGTTGCATCCAACCAACTGACTATGGGTGTGCGCCTTTCCACCCAACCATAGGCTCAGAGGGATTCATTCTTAGCACTCTGGCCACCCCCATGCCAAGCTATGATATCACTAGGGAATTTACGCCATCTCTCAGAGAAACTCTCTTTGTCGCAATGACCCTGCGAGGTTTATTAGATGCTCCCTCAACATCAAGATCACATTCAGGTCCTTTATGCCTTGTTCTCAACACTTCCTTTGGGTTCGCACATCCCCCTTACGAGCTTAGGCTCTCGTCCCCTCCCATGTTTCCTCTCTTGCTGTGTCTCTGTATGTATCTTACCTTCCCTCCTATGGAAGGTTTCCGACCTGTCCTGTTCCTTTTGTCAGAAGGAAGCTCAGGTCTGCAGGTCTCTGTGGTACTTCGAGCTGACATCCTGTAGTTAGACCATGCTTCCATTCATGGGGGTGGTTGATAATTTTAACCACTGGTCCTTTCTTCATTAACTTATTTCTTTCCTCTAGAGATATCATGGCTCATACTTCAAGGCTTCACCCCCCAATAGTCAGTTATGGGTAGTTTAACAATAATACATTTACATTGTCCACATGCCTTAGCATGGTAATCCTATTTTATGATTAATTACAAGCTGGGGGAAATAGGGGTGTTACAATTCCCTCCCCCTTAAAGGAACACTGTCCTCGGTGTTCTTTCTCAAAAACACCTGTCATGCCTTTCTCAGTCAGTTGTTTTAGAAATCTTGATCCTTCTTCCTCGGTTAGGTCCCTTTTCAGACCTTAAATCTTGGTCACCTTCTTTCAATAATTCTTGGACAACAAGCACGTTAATCATAGTCTTATGTGAAAATATTGCATAAAATTTCTAGGAAAATTTCATAATCTTAGCACAATAATTATCTGCGCAGTTTGTGGATTTGTATCCACATGATTGTTTTATTATCCAGACTCATTGTTTTTCCTTGACATACCCATTGGGTGCATGATCCCCATAAATAATTTACAAGAACTATCAAGGTTTCATCTTCCTTGAGGTCACTCACCCTCTAGGCCCAGGCTCAGGCATCCCCTTCTCTACTATACAATCCCTCGGGTGATCCATCTTCCATTGCCAAGGTTTTTTCGCACATGAAGAACTACCCACCATGTACATGATCCCAATCAATAGTTTACAAGAACTATCAAGGTCTCCTCTTCCTTGCAGTCACTCACCCTCCAGGCCCAGGCTCAGGCATCCCCTTCTCTGCTATGCAGTCCCTCGAGTGATCCATCTTTCCTTGCCAAGGTTTTCTCACATAGAAAGGATTCGAGAGACTCTATCGAGTCTTATAGTCGAGGTGTCCCTCAGACTTGATTTGTAGAGGCATCCCTCCATCTTGTGTTACCTCAACACAACATATTCTAGGCGATCATGGCTTACCACGGGGTTCTCATGGCTCAACAATAGCCATTTTTCATTCTTTTATAGCTTGACAGCCTTCCGACTCATCTAAAGTTAGGGACGAAGGTTACTCTCCTTCTCCTGGCATAGAAATAGTTAGGGACGAAGGTTAATCTCCTTCTGCCGACTCAATCATAGATAGGGACGAAGGTTACTCTCCTTCTCCCGAGTCAGTCTCTATTTCATGCGATCAGATTATACTCTTTCTCACAGTTCTCCCTCGAACCTGAGAGCTCAGTTTCTCGTCTCTGCACTCTTCACAGATATTTCCCTTTCACCTGTATCACAGGTATACAAAAATTCATGAGACATCATAAATTTTTAAATTCAAAAATTTTCTTGTAAATCTATCATCCGCAGATTTCCAAATTCCACATTCTGTTCTCATATTTGTTTCGCATAGGAACCATATTCATAATTTTGGGATTTTCCTTCCCATAGCGGTTTGTGTCAGTAGGAAATTGGTCCTCCTTATGGTCTTACAACGCTGCCATATCGAAGACCCCTTTGATTCCTGTACTTTCAATTTCAATCAACCAAACAAATTGTTAGCTTTTCCATGCACATACATTTTTTTTGCACCTTTACAACGTCATCACAAACAATTTCATAATTGTGCATACTAACAATCAAATTTACTTTCTCAAAAAGGAAATACCATTCCTTGCAGTTTGTCTCAGTAGGCAATTGGTCTTCCTTATGGGCTTACAATACCGCCATATCCAAGACCCATTTCGTCCCTGCAATTCATTCTTTACACAACCAAACAAACTGTTAGTCTCTCATGCATCCATGTATATATATCTGTATTCAAAACCATGCATACTAACAGTTCATCACATCTATATAAACATAAAAAGGGAATCCCATTCCTTGCCTATGCCTCATTTCAACATACCAAACCTTTCAAAACGCAATTCAACATTTCAAAGGATTTTAAAAAATGTGCCAATTACTCATGGCCACATTCATACTCATTGCACTCTTGCATTGTTTTCAAGTTCGTCACACTTTATGACCGGTTCTTGGCCATGGTGTGTTGGAATTTAACCAACCTTTTCCTCATATGGCTTATTCATTTTCTTTCATTTTTACAGCAAGACCATATTGCCTTCTATAGGACGATCACGATACCAAATCAGTACACATGAACTCAAAAGTTTCACATGAATGCCTTTAAGCATTCCTTGATTGGTCAATGCATTCATGACATATCAGTTCATAAATTCTTTCAAGGGTTACAAACAATGTTTACTACCAGAGGTTCATACCTCCATCATTCAGGTTATCCTTCCTAAAGCATACCTTACTTGGGTACCCAAGGCATACAACTGCCTTTCAAAAGTTCATGCATAATACTAAGACAATAAAATATTTCAGAAGGGGTTCTTACCAAATCCCTTCATACCTTGTGCCACATAGGCATGAATATCTTCATACCAGTTCTTGGCTGCTAACACCATCTTTCTGATTTTTACCTCATCAGAAGTGCTTTATGGGGACTTTTACAACCCTATCAACAATATTTCAACCACCACCTTCTCCTGGTCATCCTCTGCTTGAGGTTGCCCATCATTGGCAACTGTCTTCCTCAATAGCTCCAATTCCTTTCTATACATAGCATGCATAATCATAGTCACAATCACATTAATTGTAATATTAAACCAAATGCATGTATCATAACTATAGGGGGTTTACTTGCCTTTTACCAACTATACCGGTTTCCACAACTGCTCTTTTAATCCTACGGATTTGTTAAACAATTTAGGGTTCTTAGGGTGAGGAAAGTGTTCCTCCTTTTCTCCCCCTTTACTTATGCAATCTACTTCTTATTGTGATATTTCTGCTCTTTTTCTTGAGCCGCCTTAGTTAGGCCTCATCCTAACCTTTTTTTTGGAATACAACAACATGCTTTAATAGAAAACTCTTTTTTTTTTTTTGGTTCATAATGGATCATGAACCTGTGCATCCTACACATTACCATTCAGTTATCAGAATGTTCAATATTCAT
>ML824699.1:0-10608 GCA_009831015.1 Picea engelmannii | reverse complement strand
ATGACTCTACCCCAGCCTTGCCCTACCCCAAGCGAGGGTGTTTATGCTTCCATCTCAGTCGAGGACATAGTCAATATCCCCTCTTCCATCAAGAAAAATTTAATCCACAGGGGGATTTCTCTCAACAGTCTTCCCCTTGCGTATTTCTTTAAATTCGCCTCTGCTCGCGAAAAATGTTGGTGGTTCTCAGCTGTAAACTTGATAATGTATCCTTCTAATGTGGTCTTGATCCATAAATCAATCGCTCGTGTGACTGGACAATCTAGCTGATGAAGTACTGCAATATTTTCTGTGTCCCAAGTACAGATCCTCTTGACTCGTTCCTGGAACTTTAGAGCTTCTTGAAGCCTATTTATCTAGTGGAAAAGTTCTTCCGGGAACTTAACCCGGAATATCTCATATTGGTCGCTCAATCTTTTTGAGTAAAAGACTACCTCACGAGTATCTTTTACATATTTTACCCTTAGCTCCACTTCTTTCCATATGAAGGCGTCACAGTTTCTTTCCCACCATTGGTCAATATTAGATATGTGAGTCCGCAGAAGCATCCTCCCTACAGGTTCCCTTTTAACGCAGGTCCCAGAAATAGAACCATTTTGTTGGTGCAAGTTTGATCAGACCAGGGTCCTTCTCAGGTTACCAACAAAAGGTACTGAGTAGTCTAGAGCGCTGAAATTTTCATCTCCTTCAAAGAGAAGAAGTATCACCTGAAGTATTGCTGAGACAAATAGATAGGGAAGGGCAAGAAAAAGACTTAGGAGAATTCACAAAACCTTCAAGATTCATCCTAATCTTGCACAAGACATCTAACTACCAAATAGATCTGAACTCATGTGTGCAAGAACTGATCCTACTTATGTTTCGGTAAAGCAATTAAACATAGAGACATCTTGTGGAACTTATAATCCATAAAGAAGTACTGTAATGCATGAGTAAAACACATAAAGACACACTATATTTTGAAAATTTAGATCCTTCTTCATATTATCTTCAAAATCTTTCTTCATTTACAAACTCAGAGACATATAGTAGTGCTCTATTACATACTCCTGGCTATGGACTCATGTCACATAGATCTAACTCTCAAAATGGTGTACAGATTACATTACAGACTCATAACTATGACCTCTCAACCGCATACAATAACTATGGCATCAACCTAACAGTAGGGGAAAAATCGAATTGAACACAATCAGAATTCAACTGAACCAATAGCTAACTCTTTTACAATCATATTCCTTCCTATATATAAGCTAAGTTGTGTCTTCTGTCTTGGTTCACACGCTTTCTTGTTCTGTTGCAACCGCTTTTTCTTTGCTGGCGTTGCGCTGTCCTTTTCACAACTGTTTTTTGTTAATTTTTATTGCTCTGTTGTCCAGCTTCTTCTAGAGCTTGCATGACTCATACTCGGCCAAAACTTGTGCAATTCCTTATCCTAAAAACGAAGGGCCCAACAGGCCTCAACCACTTCCAGGATGAAGTGTACCAAGACACGACCTCAAGATCGACCTAAAATCTCACCTTGGGGTTACTAAAAGGATGGGAAGTACCTTCAAAGGTCTCCCATTCACACTTGGAATATGTTACATAATATCTTTCTATGGCCCTATAAATACATGACCATTTTATGTTGAAAAATAAGGAATTCATTGTATTATTATGTTTCTCATTTGCTCTTAGAGAAGCCATCTATTCTCTTGAGAGCTATTTGAGCAATCATAACATTTGGTAAGCTTCTCACCTCTTGAGAAACTTGATCAAGAAGTTATTCACCATTGTTAGTCATATATAGGAGAGTAAAACTCTACTTTTGGGAGACTCAAGGGCCCTCCCAAGGAGGAATAGAGGATTCATAAGTCCCACTTTTCTCCTTTAGTGTTCTCAATTCAATGATCACTTTCTATTTGGGTAGTTATTTCTTGTGTAAATTTCATGCATCCATTTTAGTTTTTACATGCTTAGTTTACTTCCATTTCTTCATTATTTTTTTTGTTATTTACTTTCTTGTTGATTCACTAATCTACTAACCACTTCTCGTGTTGTCTTGTTGGTCTAACAAGGCAACTAAAGGGCCTGTTTTTTCTCACCCAAGTGACCAAAAGAACCCAAAGAATTGGAAACCACTTTTTTTTGTTTGAAAGACCCAAAACCGGCCTAGCTTGATCCTCAAACATATCAAATCAGTCTCTGGTTGAGATAACTTAGTTCAAATTTCTTTCCTACCATTTCTCTATGTTTGTGTGCGTTCGGGGTAAACAATCGTGCATGATCGTGCATCTCACCTTCTATCTTTTTGCATAGACTGTGCACTCAACGCGACTGTCAACAGTAAAAGCCGCGCATAAACATTTTTTTTTCATTGGTTGTAAGGGATTTTGAAGCTAATTTCACCAAGTAATTGTAGGTTTATTTTCTGCACTTTGTAAAAGCCACAGAAAGTAGGTTTTGAGTTCTTTCTTGCATAATTACTTAGCCACACATAGACATACATAGGTTCTTTCTTGCATAGGTACATGCACAACACTTAGAGGAGTAGCCAACACATGGCAATAAAGAGATGAGTTCAATATTTATGCATTTAAGCACTAATGATAGAGAAGTTGGTCAAGTAGAGGACAATTTTATTCACTAAGCATTTCCAAATATAATATGAACTGTACATAAATACAAAACAATTCCCCTATTTGACAACATGGAGTTTTAGGTAGGGATTATGCACAAAGTTCAAATTACTATTTCATTTTTTTTGGGTGTGTACAAGAAATATTCACACCTAATTTTATCTTGTCATATCACTTGATTCACTCTTGATCCAGGTGGATATCGATGGCCACCCACCTTTTCCAACTGGCTCAAAACGGTTTTCTGACAATTTTGGCAATTTACTATTTTTAGCAGTTTTAACTTCTGGGGCCATTTTGAGGACCTAAATGAAGGTTTTTTAGGATCAATTTTCTCAATGATAGCTGAAGGCATGATTGAGCCCCCAAAATAAATCTCCTTGACGATACCTTTCCAATGGGCTATCATACACCTAAAACGAATATCGTATGCAAAAGTTACGACCTCGAGAAGTTGATGTACTAACTTACCCAAACGGGGCCCACATGAATTTTGGCGCTTCATCTCCTAGGATTAGGTTTTTGGATGTCTAGGGTTTTTGGCATTCCTGTTTATTGTAAAAAGGCCTTTAGAGCCTCATTGTAATCATCGTTTTGCGAATTCGTGCAGCCGTCACATCTCTTCTCAGAGATAAGACACCACCATTCCAACAATCTTGTTTCCGCTGCATTTTATAGTTTAAGCTTATTTCCTTATTGAATAGAAAACCAGTTTTATTGTATCTCTGTTATTTTGTATTAAGCACCTGTTAATAATCTGTAGTCATTTCATTCTTCTCATAAAATCCGGATTAGTGGTATCAGAGCGGTCTGCTCCTTGTCATCTTAATGCATGTCCCCAACGAGGTCGGAGTACAAAGAGTTGGGTCTCGAGCTTGTTTCTCTTGAGGACAAAAGATCTCGCACACCCAAGCGACCTCTCATGGAAGGAGAAAATAAATATGATGGGACAGGAGATCCTTTCAAACTGTTGATTGAGGAATTCCTCACTCAACAAAGGAACGAGATGATGGATAGTTTCACGCAAATCCTTTGGCGGCTACCAAGAGGCGACGCATCTTCTTCGAGCGGAGGCGCCAACACCTTCAAGGTACAAATAAACTTTGATATTCCTATATATGAAGGTCGATAGAAGTAGATGTTGTAGACAAGTGGTTGAATCTACTAGAAGGGTATTTTTCTGTCCATAAATTTTTGAATAGAGAAAAGATTACTTTTGCGCTCCTCAAAGTCGTTCCCCATGTCAAAGATTGGTGGGAAAATTTTTGTGAGAAAAAGGAAACAGAGTAACCCTCATTATTTATAGTCATGACCACCTGGGATTCCTTCAAGGATGTTATTAAGGAACAATACTACCTTGTCGGAAGTTATGACGACTTGTATACCAAATGGACCACACTGCGACAAGAAAGAGACCAACAGTGCCAGATTTCACGAATATCTTTCATACCTTGCGCACCAAGCTGGGTATCAAAGAATTGGAGTGACATCTGGTGCTCAAGTATCGCAGTGCTCTACATAGATACATCCAGACCGAAATGAAATTTTTGGACATCTCATCCTTGGGTGCAGCCTACCGATATGTCGTCAAAATCGAACATAAGCTCAAACAAAAGATGCGGCAATTTGGGCCTGGGAACCCCTCACAACAAAAGCTAGGAAAGGGCGGCCCCAACCCACAGGAAAAAGGATAGAGCAAAGATGGACAGTATCAGGAAAACCAGTTCAATCCGCAAGCAAATAAGGACACTTAAAAGACAAAGAAAGATACCGGGAAGTGGTGCGACTTCCATAAGAGCCCTTGGCATAACACTACTGACTGCCACTCAAAGCAGTCGCTGGTGGCCAAAGTGAAAGCCTCTGAATCAGATGTGGATTTAGACTCTAAGCCAGAAATAGAAAGGGGAAGACAGATCATTGATGCAGAACCCAGTGCCACCGTTGCTACCACCAAGATCCATCCTGGTGAACCAAAACAAGCCAGAAGAAGGAGAATGCCTCTTCCATTCACAGATGTGGGTAAAAGGCACCCCACTGCACTTCATCGTGGATAGTGGTAGCCAGAAGAAACTCATCTCAGCAAAGGTAGTCAAGCGGCTGGCCCTGCCAACAACACCACACCCACAACCCTACACCATTGGATTTCTCCGCCAAGGAAGCGATCTCCGTGTCAACCAACATTGTCGACTATCATACTACATCAAGCCCTTCAAAGATGATGTATTGTGTGATGTTGCTCCTCTCGAAGTTTGTGATGTTCTTTTGGGACAACCTTATTTATGGAAACGTCATGCTATATATGAGTCTAGGCCTCGTAGTGTTATTATTACTTTGAACAGGAAATTGTACAAGATACCTGAGGCAGTCCAACCTAGTGCTATTTCCTTGATCTTTGCTAAGCAATGAAGGAAGTTCATCTCTCAGATGGGGAAGTTTGTCTTCTTCATGATTCACTCTCAGAATAAGCGAAAGATCACAACCACATCTAGGGTCTCTGCGGTCGACCTCTCCACACAACAGAGGAAAGTAGATAAGGTCGTGGAAGAATACTCATAGATCTTCTCCTCACCTACCAAGGTACCTCTGCACTGCCAGGTCAAGCACCCCATCGATCTAACCCCCGACGCACCGCTGCCTAATGGGCCAGTTTATTGCTGCTCTCTGTTACAGAATGAGGAGATCAAACGACATATCCAAGAACTTCTCCACAAGTGGCACATCCATCCCAACTCATCACCTTGTGGGAGTCCAATCGTGCTGGTACAGAAGAAAGATGGAACTTGGCGACTCTACATTGATTATCGGGCTTTGAATAAAATCACAGTCAAAAACTGGTACCCGATTCCTCGAATCGACGACCTCCTTGATCAAATCATGGGGGCCAAATACTTCAGTAAGATTGATCTAAATTCTGGCTACCACCAGGTCCCGATAGAACAGACAGATGTATGGAAAACTGCCTTCAAGTCAAAGGAAGGCCTTTTTGAATGGTTGGTCATGCCCTTTGGTTTGACAAATTCTCCAACCAATTTCATGAGGATGATGGATGATATCTTGCGACCATTCACCAATAATTTGGTAGTGGTGCATTTGAATGACATTCTCATTTACAGCAAGACTTGGGCCTAACACTTGCAGCATATTCAACAGGTTCTGCACACCTTGCAGCAGCACAAGCTATATGCCAACTTGGAAAATTGCTCCTTTGGCATGGACATGGTCCATTACCTGGGATACATAATTGATCAACATGGCTTACATGTGGATCCATCCAAGATCTAAGTCACCCATGATTGGCCAGCCCCAACCACACTCACTGAGCTTCGAAGCTTCTTGGGCCTTGCCAATTTCTACTGCAGGTTCGTGTTGGGATTCTCCCATATTGCATGGGCCCTTAGCCAAATAACCAGGGGTGGTGGTAAGGCGAAATTTACGTGGGGACGGTCCCAACAGCAAGCATTCGACGATTTGAAGCAGCGCTTGTGCTCAACCCCAGTACTTTCACTACCAGACCTGCAAAAACCCTTTAAGATCGAGACAGATTCTTCAGACTATGTAGTGGGCATCGTTCTCACTCAGCACGGCCACCTCGTGGCCTATCATAGTGAGACACTATCAGATGTTGTTCGTAAGTACCCTACTTACGACAAAGAAATGTACTCCATTGTGAAAGCCTGCCACCAGTGGAGACATTACATTCTTGGGAAGGAGACAGTCATCCAAATTGATCATAAGCCACTGCAGTTCATGCAGACACAAGGAAAATTGTTGAATGATTGCCATCAAAATTGGTCCATATACTTGCAGCAATTCCACCTCAACATCAAGTATAAAATAGGAAGCACCAATCACGTCGCTGATTGCCTCAACAGACCGCCAGTCATGACACTCACCACAGTGCTAGACTCCTGTGTCCATGAGACCTCTGGATGGCCCCAACTTTATGAGACAGACCCAGACTTCGCCACCACCTACCAAATATTGGGTGGAAACGCAGTTGTCGATAATTTCCATCTTTAGGATGGGTTGTTGTGTCGTCTAGGCCATATATGTGTTCCATCAAGTGAGTGAGCGAAGTTGGTCTTGGAAGCCCACTACAGTCGGGTGGCAGGACACTTTGGCATCGAAAAGACAGTGGCGATGCTACAAAAACATTTCTACTGGCCTAAACTTTGACAAGAGGTCAACAAGTATATCAGGTCCTGCACTGCCTACTCTATTGCCAAACCGACCACTAAGAAATAGGGCTTGTACACCCCTCTTCCTACTCTTGACAGGCCATGGGAATCCATCTCAATGGACTACATGTTGGGCCTCCCGTCCACCAAGTGGAGAAATGTCTCTGTTTTTGTGGTTGTTGATTGTTTTTCTAAGATGACGATTTTAGTTGCCTGCAAGAAGAACATCATAGCAGAGGCCACTGCTAAGCTCTTCTTTGAACGAGTCTGGGTACATTTTGGAATCCTATAAACCATTATCTCATATTGGGACAGTTGATTTCTCATCACATTTTGGTCAAGCCTCTGGTCACTGTTGGACACCAAGCTTACCAAATCCATGACCTTCCACCCCCAGACAGATGGTCAAACCGAGGTCGTCAATCGAATGATTATGCATATCCTTCACATGTATAATTCAAAGCACCCTTGCACATGGGATGAGATCCTTCCCTATGTCCAACATAGCTACAACCGAGCCCTGCATAGCTCAACCGACCACAACCCCTTTCAGGTGGGGTCGGGATTCCAACCATTAGGTCCCATAGATGTTGCACTTCCCCTTGCGGTGACCTCGACCGACTCATCTCCTTCTCCAACTGAAGCTGACAAAGCCACCCGGTTACTTGAGTGGATCCAACACATCTGCCAACAGGTTCAAGATATCCTACATAAGTCCAATGACAAGTACAAGCAGTGCCATGATCAACTTCGGGTGCCACATAAGTTTCAGGTAGGCGACAAAATTTGGTTGCACTTGCAGAAAGAACACCTTATAGGACCCCATTAGAAGCTTCGCCCACTCCATTATGGGCCGTAAAACATCACCAAGGTCATGGGGGATAATGCTTTTGAGCTCAACATTCCTCCTTTCCTTGGCTTGCACCCAATGTTCAACGTGGATCTCCTTCGCCCTTATTTCCCATCGTTATTGGACACCTCAGACATAACAGAGAAGATGACACCAATAGAGCTCAAACCCGACTGCATAAAAAATGCATCCAACGATCAGATTGTGGACACGGATATCAAGGGCACTCGACAACAAAGGATCCATCTTTATCGATTCGTCAAAGCAGGGAAGCTCCTGCACCAAGGCAAGTGGCTCGCCCGGGGCCAAATTCAGTAGAAATTTCTTCATTTGATGGGGGAACTCAATGCAATGGAGACCATTTCTTCCTAAAGAGGTAGGATTGATCCAGGTGGATATCGGTGGCCACCCACCTTTTCCAACTAGATTAAAACAATTTTCTGACAATTTTGACAATTTACTATTTTTAGTAGTTTTAACTTCAGAGGCCATTTTGAGGGCCTAAATGAAGGTTTTTTCGGGATCGAGCTTCTCAATTATAATTGAAGGCATGATTGATCCCCCAAAATGAATCTCCTCGATGATACCTTTCCAACGGGCTATCATACGCCTAAAATGGAGATCGTATGCAAAAATTACGACCCCGAGAAGTTGATGTACTAACTTACCCAAACGGGGCCCACATGACTTTTGGCGCTTCATCTCCTAGGGTTAGGTTTTTTGATGTCTAGGGTTTTTGGCATTCCTGTTTATTGTAAAAAGGATTTCAGAGCCTCACTGTAATCAACTTTTTGCGAATGAGCGCAACTGTTACATCTCTTCTCAGAGATAAGCCGCCATCATTCCAACAAGCTTGTTTCCGCTGCATTTTACAGTTTCAGCCTATTTTCTTATTGAATAGAAAACCAGTTTTACTGTATTTATGTTATTTTGTGTTAAGCACCTGTTAATAATCTGTAGTCATTTCGTTCTTCTCATAAAATCTGGATCAACTCTCCTAAATACTCAAATCTTATGTTAAGGTATGCAGTGAAGATAATAAGAAGGGTGACTATGGGATGAGAACATATGATCTTGATAAGTAAAATGCAATTTCCAACAAGCATGTAAGATGGTAGTGTTGGAACCAAAGGAGCAGGTTTTTCTTATGATAATGAGGAGAGAAGATACTTGAATAATATGTGCAAAGGGTTTTTTTCCTTCCCTAATTTGTTTTCATAAAAATCTCCTTTCTGCCATGGCTTGAAGATATGCACCTACAACGTTTGCTAAGGTCGGTTGGGTGCGACATTTGGAGTAAAGGTAGTTTCCAAAATTCCAAAATCCATACAGATTATTGGTTTTTCTGAGTACCATCATATGTGATGCAATGGTTATTAATAATTTCACCTTTTTCACTCTTATTATCATGATGATTCGGTAATTATTAATATAGGTAATTATTAATATAGTTGTGTGAATAATCTTGAAACACTAGCTATGATGACCACAACGTCATAGGTTTGACCGGGTACATCACCAATACGTATTCATTTCAAACTATGAATGGAACGATCAACCTTTATTGAAATGTCAATCCCTCTCACTCATTTTTCCAACGACACCATTTATATAGTTTTGCCAACCAACCTAATTTATGTAATCACATTAGTTTGCTAGATTAGTGGAATCAAATACAGGGCTAATATTCTATCCATCCACTAAATACTTGCATCCTTCGGACAACAATCAAGTTAGTTAGTGCATTGGATATTTAGGCACTAAGAGGGTGATACAATTCAAAAGTGGTTAAATAATAATTATCAATTGTTCCCTGAGATGCCTTCGTTTGCAACTTGAGAAAACAAGAAAAGTGGAAGTGGGGTCAAATCCAACACAACTTTTTGAACACACACTGCATGCACCCATTGGCCCTTTCCTTGAAAATATGAAGACCTCTATCCATTCAAATCTATAATAACAAATTTTAGATGTGGCCAAAGTCAATACCATTACCCATATATATATAATCCATTTTAGATGTTGCCAAAGTCTCCATACATATATATAATCCATTTTAATGTTTCCAAAGTCAATAGCATTATCTTATTACTCCTCCAACTCGATTTTACATTGATGTTTATGATCTTATTTTTAGATTTAAATGTTACTGAAACAAATGATATTATTTTATTATTATTATATTTGAATTTGACTCAAATAAATGATATTATTACTATTATTTAAGAAGATAAATAGTATGGAGGTATTGGTGTGTCAGTGGACATAGTATGTGTAAATCAACTAGTTATATATATATTAAGTAGTGCTATGTAAATCAACTAGTTTTATATATTAAGTAGTGTAGGTTAAGTAGGCTATTAATAGATTGAGATGATTGCATTACTATGTTAATTATTAAAAAATCAAAATCAACTAGTTTTATATATATTAAGTAGTGCTATGTAAATCAACTAGTTTTATATATTAAGTAGTGTAGGTTAAGTAGGCTATTAATAGATTGAGATGATTGCATTACTATGTTAATTATTAAAAAATCAAAACATTTGTAAAAACTTTTTTGATCTTTCTTGGGGTTTGATATATTTGAGGTTAACATGAATTTATAGGTGTAAAGAAAATAGTTGATGATCAATAGAAAAAATAAAATTTATTAGTTTTTTCTATTAGGATATTTAGACACTTTTAGAAGTTATCTAATATCAACTTGGTCTAATGTATTTTTAGGTAAAGTGTGTTTCTTTAGTGTGCATTTTAATTATCTAATAAAATGGTCATGATTATGTTCTAGACATAAAGTGATCCAATGGTTCATCTTCTCCTTGATACTAATGGCTATATTTATCCATCCATTAATGTCTGATTAGTCCATGATCTATATTTAAAAAACATGGAGAGTCATTTGTTGATGATTGATTGTGAGAAACTCGTATATAAATCATTTTACTTTTGCATTAAT
>ML824698.1:68132-79380 GCA_009831015.1 Picea engelmannii | reverse complement strand
ATTGGGGCATATTATATTAGTAATGTTATTTTATTTATGTCGGCTTTAGGCCATTAGTTGTAATTATACCTCCTAGTCTCCTATATATACCAAGGAGACATTTTCATTTTGAATCATCTTGTACTGGAACATTTAAGTGGGGTTAAAGGAGGTTGCCCCCTCGAAGAGGATTATTATCTGAAATTATCTCTATTTCAAGGCGTTGAGTAATTTTTCTGAGGTTTTTCCATGCTATATTGATGTGTGGTTCTTAACAGGACAAGTGGTGAGAGATCGACGGATCTCACGAACTCAGGAGCTTGCAGGTTGAGAGTCCAACATTTGGGTACTCCAAGTCGTGAGGCCACGAGGTAGAGAGATAAGGGGAGCCGTTGGATCCGTAACACATGAGGACCGTTGGATCTGAGCGAGGGATTGTGTCTCGGGACCTTGCAAGAAAAGGTTCAAGAATTTGGCCACGGGGATCGTGAGGTTGAGAGATAGCGATATACCGACAGCTGGAGAGCAGTGTGGGCCATAGCAAAGTGCAAGTGGAATACAGGCGGCACAAAGAATTTGTGAGCCACGAAGTGTCGAGAAGCCGAGGAGCCGAGATTCTTGTGGACACAGAGCATAAAGTGGGACCGTGCATCTCGCGGACTCGCGGACCAGGAGGGTGAAACTCGACAGTTCAACCGGCGAGGTCGCGAGTTTGTGAGGTTGCGAAGTCGCAAGAGGTGATAACATTAAGTCTAACCCACAGTTGCATGTGGAAGGAGACATACCCATATCGCCAGATTGGGTATCGCAAGATTTGAAAGAAATGTTTGGAGGTTTTAAGTCACGAACTTGCGAGACAACGAGATTTAGTGGATCTCTCGGTGGTAAGGGGGAGACCTCAAGGAAGATTTATGTGGGTGCAGATCTACCGATAGGGAGATAGAAGAACCTTCAAAGTTCTTCGAGCCGAGAAGAAGAAGTTCCTGTGAGCGGACGTGCCCTGGTTGGCGCGCGCTTTTGCGTCAAGTGGTATCAGAGCTTAATTCTTGTCTGTATATTTCAGGCGAGAGAGGAAGGAGATAAAGAGTACTCTGATACACATGTCAAGTGGTATCAAAGCTTAGAAAAAGCTTCTTTACTTTCTATAGCAGAGGACAAGGAGAATTCGCCATGCCGCCAAGGAGAAGAGGTAGACAATCACCTGATCCAGAGGAGGAAAGGGAATTGTCTAGAGACAGAGGTAGGCAAGTACAGAATCCAGACATGGAGAGAGAAGTGCGAAATCTTCGTTCCAGAATGGAGGACATGGAGACATCACAGAGGCACAAAGATGATACGGGAGATATTAGTGAATCCGAGGATGAAGGTGATGTTGGACACGGAGGAGAAGAAATCCCAGCAGAAGATGAATCCAATGAGCGTTTAATTAAGGCTATCGCTCGGATGAGTTTGAAAACAAAAATGGACATTCCAGTTTATGAAGGGAGTCTAGATGCAGAAGAGATGCTAGACTGGATTATATCTCTTGACACTTACTTCGATTATGAAGATATCGAAGATGACAAGAAGGTCAGACATGATGTCACAAGATTGAAAGGACATGCAGCCTTGTGGTGGGATGAACTGCAAGCTGACAGGCGGTGCGAAGGCAAGCAGAAAATTAAGAGCTAGGACAGGATGATTGCAAAGATGAAGGCAAAATTCATTCCCAGGGACTATCAAATTTCTCTGTTCAGGAGGATGCAGAACCTGAGACAGAAGCTGATGATAGTGAAAGAGTATACTGAGGAATTTTACAGGATGAATATCAGAGTAGGTCATCGTGAAAGCAATGACGAAAAGGTAGCCAGGTATATGAATGGCATGAGGTATGAAATTTAGGATGAACTAAATTTGGTGACCATCCGAATGGTGGAGGATTCTTACCAATTGGCTCTAAAAGCTGAGGAGAAGCTGAGCCACAAACAAAGTCAGAGGGGCAGAGGCAGAAGTCATCCCAAAGGCAAATCGGTCGCCCAAGATAAATACCAGAAGCCCAAAGATGACTGGAAGAAACCTCAGACTCGGACAGAAAGAGGTGGAACCTCATAGAGAAGGCCATATGTTGAGCAAAGAGAACAACATACTGAGCAAAGAGGAGGATATGCTGACAATAATAGGATTCCTCATACTAGAGGTAGAGGAAGAGGAAGATGTGGAGTAATCACATGCTTCACATGTGGAAAAAATGGACACAAGTCATTTGAGTGTCCAGAAAAAAGGAGAGAAACTGGAGAAACTCACATCGCCAAGGCACAGAGGCGAGATGTTGAGGCAGAGTACGTTGAAGGCGAAATATTGCTAGTGATGCGAAAAGTCCTTTTGATGCCAGAGAAGGAGATGGAGAATTTAGCACAAAGGAACAGTCTTTTTAGGACTGCTTGCAAGACCAAGGGTTGGGCATGCAAGGTCATCGTGGACAGTGGAAGCACAGATAATCTCGTTTCAACCGAGATGGTAGAAAAGTTGGAGTTGAAGAAAACTGATCACCCGAATCCATACAAAGTTTCATGGCTATAGAAGGGACATGAGGTAAATGTCACTAAATAGTGCTTAGTTGACATTAAGATAGGAGGATATAATGATAAAATTTTATGTGATGTTATTCCTATGGATGTCTGTCATTTATTGCTGGGTAGACCATGGCAATACGATAGGAATGTAATTCATGATGGGAGGATGAATACATATACCCTGGAGAAGAATGGGAGAACTCATATGTTGTGTCCAATAGAGGATAAAGAAGTGAAACTGGAGGTAAACAACACAGTACTTCTCATGAGTGGGAAGGAATTTCTTACACAAGTTAAGAAGAAGGAGGATCCACAATTCTTTGTGGTCAGGAAACCGAGAATTGTTCTGACTAGCACAAGAGTGGACGATTTACCAGGAGAAGTTCAGGAACTGCTGGAAGAGTTCACTGATATTGTTGTGGATGAACTACCTTGTTCGTTGCCACCGATGAGGAGTGTGAGTCACCATATAGACCTCATACTAGGAGCTAGTCTGCCAAATAAAGCCGCGTACAGATTGACACCACAGGAGAATGAAGAAGTTAAAAGACAGGTCCAGGAGTTGTTGGACAAAGGCTTGGCCAGGGAAAGCTTGAGTCTGTGTGTTGTTCCAATAGTACTCAGTCCGAAGAAAGACGGAGGCTGGAGGATGTGCACTAATTCAAGAGCCATCAACAAGATAACTATCAGGTATAGATTCCCATTGCCAAGAATGGATGATTTGATGGATTGCTTAAGTGGGGAAAATTGTTTTTCAAAGATAGACTTGAAGAGTGGATATCATCAGATTCGTATGAGAGAAGGTGATGAATGGAAAACAACATTCAAGACAAATGAAGGTTTGTATGAATGGCTTGTCATGCCATTTGGTTTGACGAATGCACCAAGTACCTTTATGAGGTTGATGAATGAAGTCCTGAAGGAGTTCATCGGAAAATTTGTCATCGTGTATCTGGATGACATATTGGTTTCCAGCAAGACAAAGGATGAACATTTGAAGCATTTGGCTATTGTGATGAAGAGGTTACAGCAAGAGAAGTTGTTGATAAATATGAAGAAGTCCTCATTCATGAAGACAAAACTCATTTATTTGGGGTTTTTTATTTCATCAAATGAGTTCAAGATGGATCCAGATAAGGTGGAGGTAATCAAGAATTGGCCATCACTGAGAAATATTTTTGAGGTGAGGAGTTTTCATGGTTTGGCTAGTTTCTACCGAAAGTTCATCAGGAATTTCAGTGAAATTAGTGCAACAATGATGGATACAGTGAAGAAAAGACATAAATCTTTTCACTGGACTGAAGAGGCTGAGAAGAGTTTCAATTTGTTGAAACGAAAGATTACAGAGCAACCAATTCTGGTGTTGCCATATTTTCATAAAACATTTCAGGTAAAATGTGATGCAAGCGAGTTTGCAATAGGAGCGGTCTTGAGCCAGGAGGACAGACCAATCACATATTTCGGCAAGAAGCTGAATGAGGCAAAAGAAAAATATTCCACATATGATAAAGAATTTTATGCCATCATACATGCATCGAAAAAGTGGAGGCACTATTTGATTCCAAAGGAATTTGTTTTATATAGTGATAACCATGCATTACAATTTGTGACTCAGCAGGAAAACTTGAATCAGAGGCATGTTAAATGGGTAGAATACATGTAGAATTTTACATTTGTAATTAAACATATTTCGGGTACTGTTAACAAAGTGGTTGATTCTTTGAGCAGGAATCGGTGATCTAAAGAAGACAGGTGTCAGGGATCGGTGATCTCATGAACTTGGAGATCCCAGGTTGAAAACCCAAGTATTGGGTGCTCCAAGTCGCGAGTGGCGAAGTGGCGAGCTATTAGGAGCCGTCCATCTGAAGAAGACAGGTGGCAGAGATCGGGGATCTCGTGAACTCAAAAGTTCGCGGAGTGAAAGCCCAAGTATTGGTTGTTCAAAGTTGCGAGGCGCGAGGACGCGAAGCGGTGAGAGGATCGTATCCGTCCATCTGAGGTGGACAGGTGGCGAGAGATCAATGGATCTCATGAACTCGGGAGCTCGCAGGTTGAGAGTCCAACATTTGGGTACTCCAAGTCGCGAGGCCGCGAGGTAGCGAGATAAGGGGAGCCGTTGGATCCGGAACATATGAGGACCGTTGGATCAGAGCGAGGGATCGTGTCTCGGGACCTCGCACAAAAAGGTCCGAGAATTTGGCCACGGGGATCGCAAGGTTGCGAGCTAGCGATATCCCGACAGCTGGAGAGCAGTGTGGGCCATAGCGGAGTGCAAGTGGAATATATGTGGCACAAATAATTTGTGAGCCACGAAGTGCCGAGAAGCCGAGACTCGTGTGGGCGTTGTGTCGGAAAGCGCTGAGGAGCCGAGATTCTTGTGGGCGCAGAGCATAAGGTGGGACTGCGCATCTCGGGGACTCGCGGACCAGGAGGGTGAAACTCGACAGTTCAACCAGCGAGGTCGCGAGGTTGTGAGGTAACGATATCGCGAGAGGCGCTAACATTAATTCTAGCCCACGGTTGCATGTGGAAGGAGCCATACCCGTATCGCCAGATTGGGTATCGCAAGATTTGAAAGAAAAGTTTGGAGGTTTTAAGTCACGAACTCACAAGACAGCAATATTTAGCGGATCTTCCAGTGGTAAGGGGGAGACCTCGGGAAATATTGTTGTGGGTGCAGATCTCCCGATAGGGAGATAGAAGAACCTTCGAAGTTCTTCGGGCCGAGAAAAAGAAGGTCCTATGAGCGGATGTGCCCTAGTTGGCGCACGCGTCTGCGTCATCTAACATAGAACATTTTCTAGCCAGTGAATATCCTTACTCACAGGGTTTATGCCCCGAACCACCTTATGATTTCATGACAAATCTTCCCCCATGCCTAAGGAACGATCCCAGTTACCCAGGGATTAAATTTCCTAACGAAACCCTCAGCAATATGTCAAACCCTCGCCTGCTCTTACAAAACCCACACAGCCATCATGTGACCAATGTGATTTATGGTTGGAACGATACTACATTGATGTTCCCCTGCTCCAATCGAAAATTCAATCACTGGAAGATCAAATTGCACTGTTGACCAGCCAAAGAGACCAACTCCAAACAACTGATAAGAAACAGAAGACAACTGGCTCCATCCTTTTCAAGAATGTTGAATCGGCCACAGCTGTTATCAACTCCAAATTGTCGTGATCTAGCCATACATGTATGAATTTTGATATCATTTCAGTTTTGTGGATGACCCTGTCTCTCATTCAAATGCTTCTGTCATTCGGTGATCATCCTGTACATTATTTCGATTTGCTAAAAATAAATGGATTTTCGTTTTGATACATGATTTGATCATTCCTAGTTTAGTAACTGGTAGATTTGTATCGGATTTGATTGGTTTTCGATTGGATTTGATTTGATTGAGTTGGCGAAATTCATGGTTTGTTTTTAATTGGATTTGTTTCATATCTACTCAGAGCAAGAATTTTTCATGCTAGATTTGGAATACGATCACTTTTTGATTTGATTTGTATGCTGTGATCGTTGAATGATTTTATGAGTTTGGTTATACTGTGTCATATAATTTTCAACGCTGGAATACAATTCCGACCTTTCCAATTTGGGAAGAATGACTCTGTTTTTACAGAAACAATGCTCTCATTTAAGCCTCTGCAAATAATATCCATGCCTGAATCATGGAACAGTTTCGATTCACGATGATTATGTTAAACCCCTCACTGTTTGATTCGCTTAAATGGATTGTTGTGTATTTTTAGTTGGTTCAATCACTTTCATGAGTTAGATTCACATCGTGAAAGCTACTCTGTTTGTTTTTAATTTGCAAACGAATTGATCAATATTTGTTATCTATATCAAATCCGGTTATAATGCGTTTGAAACAAATAATTTTGATCAAGGTAAATCGATCTTGTTTGCCTAGTTTGCTAAAAACGAACGATCAGATAATTCTTATGAACCCTGTTACCAACTGAGTGATTTCATTATGATTTCGTTTATGGACAGTTACGCGCCAGTGTTGGTTTGTTATATCAATACAGTTATAACAAATTGAAAACGATCCCATTTAGATTCGATTGTGTCACCTTTTGATGAGACGACATATCAATTGCATAAAATTCGTTTTAATTGTATCGATTGCATTGGATACGAAACGATTTCCTCGTTGTTTGATCATGATTTTGTTAGCCTGACTTTGTGGTAAAAAAAAAAACAAACAGAACACGCGTATCTTTATGATCAGTTGATTGATTTTGATCCTGTTTAATTTCGAATGGTATAACCATTTAAATTTCAGTGATTCATTTTCAGATAGTTATTGGATGTTAATTGAATTTAACTCTTTTAAAAGATTTTTAATCAATTTTGATGTTGATTCTGTGTCTTATTTAGACCAGCTACAGAATCGCAAGATTCTGTAGCTAGTCTATAGGATTAGATTTTTATCATTTTGTTAATAAAGAATCCTTCTAATTTGTTCATTTTTGGCCCTTTTCAGGTAAATTCGAATTGAATGGGACATGTTGGACAGTCTAGGGGAATATTTGTGTATTTTAGTTTTACTTAGATTCCTAGTTTAGTTAAACTTGGGATATCTTCCCAGATTTTATGTAAACAGTTTGATAACTTCCACAGGGAGGTTTTACCCTATGGGAAAACATATAAATACTTATTATTTTTGTAATAAGGGGCATCCTCACTTGTGGGAGAACCAGGCTATGGATTCCTAATACAAACTGAGACAGAAGTTGATGTTCTGCTACAGCTTTCGCTTTCATAATATCAATCTTTTGTTTCATGTTTATGCTTATCAATTTGCATTTGATTAGTGACTAATTTAGCTATCATGGTCTTTTGCAGAATGATATGATTTAATTAATATGATCCATGTCTGATTTCTTTCAATACTTAAAAATACAACAATTATTTGATTCAGTTAATGAACGACGGATTTCTCTTCTTCATCAATTGAATTATTCTGTATAAGTCTTTGCATACAGGTTTACCTAATTGTTAAGATTTATAAATTATAAGATTGTTGTTATTTTTATGTCTTGTTTGTCCTGTAAACAAACTTGAAGAGCATTGTAGCCATCGTTTACGAGAATCTCCTGGATTATTCGGTGCGGGTTTCCTCCCTCCGGTCAGCTAAAACAGTCATCATACACAGGGCAAATCTGGAGCATTCCTCCAGATCAGTTTGTAATTTACTTTATTTAATCTGTTAGTATAATATTAGTATTTTAGTTAGATATATTTGTATCTTAGATTAGTGATTTAGTTTAGTTAGTTTTCTGTTTTATTTATGTTCATAAAATTATAAAATCAACAAAAATATATTTTGTTGTCTTAGGGCAGAATATAAATGAGTTTTTCAGGTTTTATTTAAATCTGTAAATTGTAGATATTGTATATTTTGTGAATAAGTTATATTTCAATTAGTAGTCAGATAATTAAGTAGTTAGAGTTAGTATAGTAGTAGTTAGTAGATTGTATTTATATAATAGTTAGATTAGTTTGGTTTGTTTTAATAATTAGTTTTAGTTAGTTTTAGTTAGATTAGTTTATTAGTTTGTTTTATTTGGTTTTAGTTAGATTAGTTTTCTTTTTTGTTTTCTTAGGACCTTAGATCGGCTAATGGAGTCGCTAAACCCGTCAGGGTGGTTCATCCCAAACGGCTTGGGTTATTAGACAACCCCGGACTAGTTCCACTCTCTCAGTTGACGGATGATCGATTTCGCCCGTCAACAAACCTCTAGGTGATCGATGATCAGGATTTAATTTGGACGATTTGACAATCGACGTTTACTTTGGGTCTCCGTATCTCTAGGATTTAGGAGTCTCAAATCTCAACTTCTCCTTGCTTGCTCTTTCTCGGAGTTCCTTCACCCGAAGCACGTGATCAATTGACATGTGTCCTCCTATGGATCAAAGATCCCCAACTACTTCGGCTATTCAGAGTTTCAATGTTCGAGCCCTACCTGTCACATCGTTGCATGCCTTTCAATTTGCGGGGGCATGCATCGACGATTTGGAGTAACCTGCTTTTCGCCCCACAATTCTCCTGATGTTGACACGTAACCCCCCAGGGAAAACGTGGTTTAGATTGTGGGACTGCCTTGGGAAATTATCTCCCGTGCAACTCGGTTCCCCGCAATGCCTGTCGGTCGTTGGTATCTCTCTCCAATGGGGTCTGATAGTCACGACCTTAACCTTGCTTCATTTTCATCGAACGACCCCTGTTTACCTATCCTCCGATCTATTGTTCCTGAGTTTGTACTTTAAGTCTCTAAAGTACACCATCAAGGAATATGAAAAGATAGAGAAGGCTAAGGATAAAAAAGGTAAGTTATATGAAAAGGGTTATTGTTGGTTCCTTAACTGTCTCTGTCTAGCTTCCTAGTTTTCCTCGATACTAATGTGTCTTTCAATTACTGCCCATGAACGTTCTAACTCAACTCGGTTATTTGTTGTCTGTAGGATGGTGTTGAATAAATTCAAAGCGATGCTTGTTTGATCAGATAGTCTAGGTTCAATATTAGGTTGTCGTGTAACTGGAATAGTCATGAGGGAAGGAGACTAAAAGGATAGATTCTGTGTTTTCTTTTAAGGGTTCGTTATTTATGTTTCAAAACATATAAGAAGAACCCGAAAACCTTGAATTGATAATCTGACAAAACTAAAGGACGTTTCTGGTATCTGAGTTAAATTTCGGAAAGGGAATGTGCATGAAATGAAAAGAAAACATAAAGTTGTTGAAAAAGGTGAGGCATCAATTGAAGAGGAATCTCACTTTGTGACAGAAGAAGAAAAAAAGTTAGGAAGAACTCTTAATGGAGCATATGATATTGAAATCTAAAACTTTCACAGGTCTTGTATCTGCTGATAGACGATACAGAGGAAAGGTTGTAAATGATTAAATTGCAAGAATAATTAATTACCACAGTAGAGGTTGTACTAAATTGTATTTAATCATTCATTAAAAATACAAATGAAAAATATGAAACAATGGAGAAACACATAACTCAAACTTGACCAGATCTGGAATCTTCAATTTGTATTCGTATTAATTCAAAACAATATCTTCAAATTCTTCTTTACAATGCACCCAGAAAAATCCATTTTTCAGTCTTCTGAAATTATACATATACCGGATCACTCATGATTGCTGGTTGGTGATCTCCTAACGTCCTAGGGACAAACAATTACAAAAATGAAAACCTCAACTGTTTACATGATTATCTTTTATTTTCTTGTCATCTCGATAATACAAGTTTTCAAAATGATACTTCATTGTTTTATTGAAGTATATCCTTCTTTCAACCCAATACATTCAATACATTTTTCAAGAAAGTGTACAAAACATCTAGGAGGCTCTGGAAAATCCTTTACCTCAAATAGATAATTTTTTCTCTGGATTTTTGGAAGCCGGTCTTCGATCCCCTTACCAGAAAACTTGATTGATTGAAATTTCAAGTTTGATTTCACTAACCACTTGTCTATTAGGGTAACATCCATTTCCTTTAATTGTGAAATTTCCAACTGAATTTCGTTCAAACCCTCTTTGAAATTAAACTGGTGTCTTACAATGTTTATCTATCCTAATTTCCCAGTGTAATTGTCTCTTCCAATACCTAATGATTTCTTGTCCAACAAATCAAATATTTCTTCACAATCATCTTTGATTTCTTTGTCTATTTTCTTATTTTCTGTTATGTTGGCTTCCCACACCTTGAGCATGATATCACCTCTGATCTTCTCTATGACATAAATCTTTGGAATTTTTGATACTCCTTCATTTTTTGAACATACAATCGCCTTTTGAAAAGTGGCCCTTGCTGCTTTAGCTTCTTTTTCTTTAAAAATAATATTATCATGAGCATTGCTTACTTCCTGAAAATAATTTTGAATGATCTCTACTTGGGAGATTACTCTCTATTACTCAGATTCTATCTTCGCATGTATTTCCAGTGACAAGTCCTGAAAAACTTTCAAATCTATAACTTGGCCTTTTATTGAATTCAACTCAACCTGTAGTTGTCTTACCAATTCTTCTTGCCTAATAACCTGTATTTGGATAGTTTGCATCTTCTCGTTCATCTCGTCTAGACTTGACTTAAGCAATTGAATTTCTTGCTTATTAGCAGCTCTGGCCTGCTCTAGTCCTTTATTTATTTCTGCTTTGATATTTTTCTCTGTATCTTTTAGTTGGTTTTGCAACTGGACTATCCTATGGTTACTCTATTTTAACCTTGTTCTCATATTGTCAACGGTGAATCGGTTTGTCATTTCCAGGGCTCCCATGGAGCCCGCCACCTCTGTAGTGAAATCTTCTTCTTCCAAGTTTCACCCATCCACCAACACCTTGTGTTTCTTTACCATTCCACCTTCTCTCATATACATCTCTTGCTTTAATACAACCTTCATCTTTTTACTGAAGAAGTAATTAGAGGGAGGAATTTCTTCTCTGGAGATAGGATCGAGATCACTAGCATATATGACTCCTATCTGAGGGAGCCCAAAAGTAGACTGTAAAGAGGTCAAGGAAGTGATGTGATTTCTCAACTCTGTGGATTTTGTTTCCCCTACAGTCTTGGGGGTAACAACATGAATAGTAGATGGTGAAGGGGGGGAAGGGGGGGTAGATTGACTGGAATCACGAGGTGTCCCAGACCTTCTCTCTATTTCGGCTCCTGGATTCTCTGTTTGTG
>ML824698.1:31069-61782 GCA_009831015.1 Picea engelmannii | reverse complement strand
ATACAAGATTTTGAATTAAATGCAACAAAAATTGGTAAATACTTGAGTGTTAATTAGCATTGCAAACCCCAACTTTAAAGGTTTAAAGGTGTTTGATGATTGACAGCATACAATATAATCTCTCTTGCCAATTTCTTGTCTTGGGTTCATTTTTGGAGCTGCCGAATGAAGAAACCTCTGTTCTTTGGAATTGCTGCTGAAATCCCCTGTTTCGTAGCTGTGATTTTTCGTTCTTATCCTGCTGTAATTGTAAATTCTGTTTCTGTGCTGCATTGTTTTATCTCAAATGATATCTAATCACTGGCAGCTTTTAGCTTAGTGTATGTGTGTATTTGCATCAGTTTTAGCAGAGATAGACCGGTTTGCAGGGCTACAGGGCTACAGGAATAGGTCTGCATCATGAAGTGATTTTATATAAGAGAGAATTACACACAGGAAACACTTGCACAAAGTATTGCTAAGAGATTTGCAACATAGCATGAATTCTATTAACATCCTCTCTTACATTCCAATGAGACACACAGAGATATTTATAAGAGTATAGTCTTAAAAACACTAGGAATAATTCCAACACCACACATATATAGGAAATCATCAATTCCCTCACAATTGCCATAGAGATGGGCCGAGAGATTTGTTCAGAGTGACTTTATTTTTACTTATATTATTTTCTTCGAATTTTTCATTTGCGCTCCAGGACTATAACCAGATGTCCTCCCTTCTCTCCATACTGGATGCGTTCACTCAACCTTCTCCCCATTGTTTCTCCGTATCCCTGGAATAACGCATCCATTACTTCTTCTCCGAAATGGTATTTCAGCAGGCCTTCCATTGCTGCTCTCACTTGCTTTGCAAGTTTTTGGCCATACGCATTCTTTGCAGAGGCCGAGCCTGTCATGGCCTCCATCTCCTCTTTAGTAAATGTCTCTGATCTTCTTAGAAGCTCCAATCCTAGTATTTCAAACGAACCCTCTCTGGCTACTTCACTGCTCACTTCCTCCGGACATGGAGAATACAAGGGGACGTTGAACGAATCCACCTTCTCCTCCTCTATCAACCCCTGCACCACGTCCAATATAACGTATCAATTTATAACGACAATTCAATATGAAACTCATTCAAACTGAAGGCAAAAGTAGTATATAAGCACCTGAGATACCAAATCATTCAAAACGCTTTGCAGCGAATCCCAGGAGAAGGCCATGAAACCCTGATCGCTTGGATCCCGAGGTTTTCGACCCATTACAAGCAAAAGCATGCGGCCTCCGCTAACCAGCTCGTCTGCCCGGGCTCTCAAAAACGCGTTGAAATCTTTCTGATATTGACGAAAATAAGCTTCACCCACCGCCGGAGATCCGCAGCTGAAGATTTTTCCCTTGTTCCATGTCACTGAATCCTTCTCTAAAATCTCAGGGGGAACCTGATCAGACCAAAACGGTTTACAATCAGTATACAAAATACAAGACCAACTACCATACGGGTGTAAGGAATTTTGCAAGGAACCTAAAACTCTAAAAGTCATAATAAGCTTTCCATCTCCAAAGGATTATTGGGGATGGAAAGCTTATTATGGGCTTGAAAATAATTGTAAATCAGATGATCTTCGGAGTTGGGATAAGAAGAAACTCCTTTTTGAGATTTTACACCTCTTTATGGATGTCAAGTCTGGGGTTGATTGAGAGTTGGGATAAGAAGAAACTCCTCTTTGAGACTTTACACCTGTTATTTTTTTATCGATGTGAAGTCTGGGGTTGCTTCAAAATCAAGTCATAACCACATGGAAGAAACCATTTTACAGAAATGATGAATAACATAGCATCAATCATCACTTTCGGGGCTTGCACCATGTAACAGGGCTTCCCAGGTGGTCACCCATCCCAAGAGGCCTCTAACTCAAACTCTCTTAACTATGAAGTTTTTATCCACAATCAAGCCCACTTAGCTCCACTTAGCATGATTGAAATTCAACATAGCTATACAAATTTCATAAATTCATTGACAAGATATATAAAAATTCAACCACAAGTAGATATGGGTGCTTTACTAAATATTGAACTGGATAAGTGTTTTACCAAAATATTGAACTAGATATGGGTGCTTTACTAAATATTGAACTGGATAAGTGTTTTACCAAAATATTGAACTGGACCGTTTTGAAGGTACTCAGTGGTAGAAATTATTAAAATCAATTATTTGTGGGTATTAGATTTTAACCAAAATGTCAAACGTGCATTTGGTTGGATAACGGTATCATACAAGTTATTAACCAGTGAATGCCGTGATGTGAAAACATACTTGGGAAAGCCAGTGCAGACTAAACGAAGAATGAACAAAATGGAGAGTCTTGTCTGGAAATAGCCTGCCGTAGAACGACCCTGGAACGCCTGCTGCGAAATATGATCTGTTTCCTGACGCTGCTACCCCGTCTTCGATCTGATGATCAGTCATTACTGAAGGAGGTAAAACTCTAAAGAGCGAATTGAAATCAGAGGCAGGAAGATCGTTAAAGAATACTTGAAACTGCGGAACAGAAACGCCCGCGGACAAATTATTGGCTTTGAGAGTCTTCGTTATATTTTCAGCAGCTAATAGAGCATTGGGTCCAGAGGAACAACCCAGCTCTGCGATGCAGAATGTATTGGTTTCGATCATCGTCTTCATCGATAAAACGGTTTTCTTCAATATAGGCTCTGCAAGATCTAATGCTCTCTTCTGCAATAATATTGAATTACGATCGATTGTCAGACAATTATAAGTTAGTTTAAATCGTTTAAAAGAAAAAAAAATGATGAAAATGGTATATTGAAATTTGAAACCTGTAAGAGAGTGGAATTTTGGGCATAGCTCGAGTCTCCAAGGCCGTCGTTCATATGAAAAAGTCTCTCCATCTCCATACTCATCGCCTTCGCAACGAAACGATGAATAAACTCCGATTTTCTGAGTAAAGCAAAGGCACTCGATGTGCTTCTAATTAATGCGACCTCCCCTGCCTGCAAAACCCAAATTTCAAACCTGATGAATGAAGGCGATCCTTATCTCGATGACAGATTCGGGGCATGAATCCAACCCGCATTGATCAAAGTCAACTCCACGCTATATTCATAACTAGGTATTTTATTTGATCTATCAATCAGATACTTCCATGGTTGGTTGGACGATACCCAACTTGGAATTTTGTATCTGTATCTTGCTTTTGGAAACGCATGTTGCACTTTTTCAAAACACATGTTGTAGAAGTCAATCTAGATTTGGCATCAAGTGTTGCACTGCTTTTCAAAACACATGTTGTAGAAGTCAATCTGGATTGTGGCATTAAGTGACTGTCACAGTAGTTAGACTTTGTACTGCCTGTCCATATTTTAGAAGCTTTTATTAAAAAAAAAATGTATGGCCATGAACAGTAAGATCATTTGTTTCTATAAGATTCTTTGAAATTTGACACGACCAATCAACTTCCAAATACAAATTTATCTTGTAGTTAGTCAATAATTTGATTCCCATGACAATATTACCTTAAACAGTTTCTCATATAATTTTTTTAATAGTGGAAAGCGATTATTTTGAAATGGTTTCTCTTCATCAAGAGGTTAAATTGTAATTGGAGTAGTGTCTAGTCTTATATATGGGATTAAGGTTAAATGTCATTTTAAGGCACATGATCTTACCATATAGTACGTGATATCGATCTTCTTGCAAATATTGTCTAGGCTAAAACCACTTTATGGTCCTAGAGTAAGACCTTAAAGTGTCTCTAGGCCAATAGCCCTGAGTAACATAGACTTTTTCTTACTTTGGAAAAAAATGAAATGCCAATGTTACTGAGGATTGAGAATGCTAATAAGCCAATAGCCCCGAGTAACATAGACTTTTTCTTGCTTTGGAAAAAAATGAAATGTCAATGTTAATGAGGATTGGATCTAACAAACGCACATCATCTTGATGGAATGCATTAATCATGTAGTGAACCACATCTTCTTTTTTATTTCTTTCCTTATTAATTTGGGCATAAATTTTCAATTTTCAAGATTAGATTGTTGAAGTTGTAGTATGGAGTTGCTCAATGAAAATAGTTGTTGAGAAATCCATCTATAGTCTTGAAACTCGTGAAAATGTATATTTTCTTGTAAACACTCTGATTTTTCATGGGAGGATTCCGATAAGTTGACAAAAGGAGGGGGTTGTTTGCTATATGATTAGTCAGTTTCCATATTGATGGGATCACACACTTGAATGATGAATCCTAGTTGAAGTTCTAGATGGAACACAATAGATACTAAGCACATTATTGCTATGCAACATTAATGGCAATATATGCATATGCATTGTTAGATGTTTGCGCATATATATCTAATGATGTATATGCATGTGTATATTGTGATTAATATGCTAGTTGAACCACACACTCACTTAGATGCACACTATTGTTCAATATGTGGGAAACTAGTCAAAATGTGACACTAGGGTTGTGTTAAACCAGTAAACCAAGTAGTTTGCAATGGAAAAGTGCAATAGAGGGAACATATACAAGAAATTTAAAATTGCATATTAGTGAAGAACATTGCAAAGTGTAACACACCTGACCCCCTAAACTTACTTAGGTCAGTGGGATGTCATATTTCCTCTTCTTTCTATCCCCAAGCCTTGGATCTGAACCCTCAACACTTTTGTTTCTCATGGCGTACATGAGAGATTCTCTTATCACATCATCCAACTGCATCAATTCTACTTACTCATGAACACCCATTTTCCCAATAGATTTGCATCTGAAGATGACTACATTGACCAGGGAACAAACATTCATGATCGAAGGAATAAGATTCACTCTGCACAACTAGATCAATTGTCAGTAGTGAATCAGGTTCTCTACCCATCGGGAAAACTAGTTAATAAGTCCATGTTTCTATTTTGATCACATTTCTCCAATGGACATGTTTCCGATAGATCCAACAATATTTGGTCAAAGAAATCAATAGTCCTGATCAAATTCATACCTTGAATTACATGACGGCTAATTCCTCGCTCATCCGTCATAAGGCACAGTGGTCGGTGGGGTCTTCCACTAATCTAATGACTATGGTTGTATCAAAACACCTCTCTTGTAGATCGACAGTTTCCATCCACTCGGGGTCCTCTACCATCATAATGCACCTACTCCAAGTGATCGCAAGAATTTATGATCGGTTATTCTTTGATGGAAGTCCTCCAACAAATCTAATGGTCCTCAGATCATCACTTCTCATGGTCAGGGATCACTTGGAACCCCACATATGCATGAAATTTATCGACACTGCTCTTCGTCTAAGTTTTCTTCCTCGGAATGGATCATTCGAAATCTAACAACTATAAACCCATCAACACCCTCACCGATAGATATACGGTCCTCTTGTTCTAGGGATCTCGGCATTGGGTTTCCTCCAACATAGTCCTCTCCTAGACTCGCTTCTAGACTTTTTCGATCTATAGTTTCTCGATAGACTTGTCCTCCTACATTTGGGCATCAATGACCTAGATCTCATCGGCTTGACCTCCAATAGATCAACGACTCACAATCTCTTGGATTTTTCTCATCGAAATTCCATTGTGACTTCACACCTTGGATTTTTCTGATGACCTTGTCTCCTGACAAGATTTCTCTTGAGGCTTGGATCTTCGACAAATGATCATGATATTCCCTTCTGCAAAATCAACAATTGTCATTCTTCTAGGTTTCAATAAGGGTTATCAATCAGGTTAAAGGTGGTTCAAGGATTTAGCAATCTGATAGTCCTTCCAGACTCTATTTTCTAGAGTTTAACTTGGCTCCTTTGGGCTCATAAACCATTATGCAATCGACTAGTAATACCCTACTCCAAACACCCAAATGAAGATCTTACATCCTACAAGCTTTCCATTCCAAAAACAAGGAGAAATAATTAGGTTAACAAATGTTCTAAGATTCAACAATCTCGTGTCTTCTTCTGCAAGGATTTAGCTCACTTCCCTTAGGATACTAGACCAATTCCCTAGAAGCCAAGGAAACTCTTCCCAAAAACCCAAATGAAGATTTCATATCTTGCAAGCTTTCCATTCAAAGGTAGAGAAATTTACAGGAATAATGACTTGTACTGAACTTCCTCATCTATTCATTCATTGTTAACAAGATTGGTAATTAGGAAGGTTCTTTTGTTCCATTTAACTTGGGAATTCAACAATCATTCATTTAACCAGATTTACTACTTGAACATAAAACACTATATAATCATTATTAAGCATTCAAAAGGAATTACAAGAAATATCACGTATTTGTTCAGTAATGATTCCAACCAGCCAACTTATTGAGGGGAAATTCCTTTCCACCCAACCATAGGATATGTTGGTGCAAGTTTGTTCAGACCAGGGTCCTTCTTAGGTTACCAACAAAAGGTACCGAGTAGTCTAGAGCGTTGGCATTTTCATCTCCTTTGAAGAGAATAAGTCTCACCCAAAGCGCTGCTGAGACAAATAGATAGGGAAGGGTAAGGAAAAGACTTAGGAGGATTCACAGAACCTTCAGGACTTATCCTGATGTTGGAAAGACATCTACCTATTGAACATATCTGAATCTTATGTGTGCAAGAATCGGACCTACTTACATTGCGAATATGCAGTTAAACACAGAATCATCACGTGGAACTCATAAAACATAAAGAAGTATTGTAATGCATAAGTAAAACACAGAAAGAAATAACATATTTTGAAAATTTAGATCCTTCTTCATATTATCTCCATAATCTTTCTTCATTTACAATCTCAGAAATACATAGTAGTGCTTTGTTACAAGCTCTTGGCTCTCGACTCATATCGCAGAGATCTAACTCTTAGACTGGTATATCGATTACATTACAGACTTAGGACTTGACTTGTCTCAGCTAACAACAACCTAACAGATAGGGAAAGATCAGGTTGAACTTGATCACCATTTTGTTGAACCCATAGCTAACCATCCAACCCTTTTATAATCATGTTCATCCCTATATATAAGCTAGGTTGTGTCTTTCATCTCGGCTTGCATGCTTTCTTGTTCCGTTGAAACCGTTGTTGCTTAGCTGGCGTTGCGCTGTCTTTCACAACTGATTTCTGTTGCTTTTCCTTGTTCTATTGTTCCACTTCTTCTCAAGCTTGTGCAACTCATACTCGGCCAAAACTCGTGCAATTCATTGTCCCAAAAATAAAGGGCCCAACAGGCTCCGAACACAACCCTTGAATTTCCCTCAAGTCAAGTGTTGGGTTCTTTCGTAGATTCCTGGAGCACCTGTTGTTTTCCCTTGTCCTCCTTTTCTTCTTCTTTATGCTCTTATGTTTGTGCTTTCTCTGCTTTTTCCTCTTCAAATGAAGGGCCCAACTCTAAGGGTTGCTGCCTCACTCCTTGAAAGTTTCCAACTTTATCTTGCCACTTCTTGGCGAGGAGCGATGCCTCTGCAACAAACTGTTGGGTCGCCTCTTTACTACACCCCTTTGGCTTGGAAGCGACCAACAAGCTCCACTCGGAATCTATTGTTGCATCAACTTGATTCATATGCATGTACACTGTCTGAATGATAGGTCAGAAGTCGCAAAACTCTTTCTTTGCTACGGACTGTGCCTCAAAGAGGGCATTCAGTTCATTTTCCACCTGCTGGATTTGGTCAAACTTCTATTGTTTCTCCATCGGATCCATCGTGGCCACAACTTCTTCATTTAGCACCTAGATATTGGTACGTACCTCCTCCAAGACCAGTTTTCATCTAGCGATGATTCCCATCCAATCACTGACTTCCCTGAAGATCTTTGTGAATTCCATTGTGTACTTGTGTAGCATTGCTTGGGCATTGTTGCCTTGCAGTACTATCTTATGCATCTGCTCTTGTAGCTTATGAAGTTGCTTCTCTTATTCTTGCTGAGTTCTTCACAACTGTACTTCCATATGCTCGGTGTGAGTGGCGATTTGTGTCCATTCTCCTTGGATCAGCTCAATTTGATGCTCTGGCTCTCCTGCATCATTAGCTTCAGGCAGTTCGGGTGCAACCTTCTGAATCTCTGGCCAAGCTTCAACAAGCCTTTCTTGCACTCTTTCTAGTCTTTGCTCAACCTGGACCTTGGCCTGTTCTTCTTGATGTCTTGATGCTTGTGTAAGGAACACTTCCTCCCTTGTGACCTCGACAGACCTCTCAGCCTGATGGAGCCTTTTCTCTAGTTGATCGGTTGATGATTTGATTAGTCCAAATGAGTGCATCGCTGGCCACTGTACCACGTCAACGGATGAAAGGGCTGCATCTCTGGGTGCTCATGTCTGCAGTGGAAGTCCATTGGTCATTGAATGTTCTGAGCGGGTCTCTACCTCCTCCTCTATTGATGGTTCTGGTGCGATCCTCAACCTTAGCGTTGAGGGAAAGAGAGTCAGAACCTTTATTCTGTCTATGCATAGTTACATCAGTTTTGCGCATTGCTGAGGGTTCTGGAGAATCTGCTCCATCTGTTCGCACACGGATGTCGCGCTCTACCTGGGTATTGATTTTGGTTCCTTCTGAGCCTCTAGTATCTCCTTCTCTTTTTTTGTGTATGCTTCATGTGTTGTGCTTTATTGGGCACCCTCACCCTTGTCCGGTGAGGGGAAGTGCTGCTTGTTTTGGGCTTGTGACTCCTCCATGGTTTGGGTATCCTTTTCTTGCAAAAAAATCCCAGTCTGTTGTTCCTGGATGTTTGGGTTCAGACCATTCAACTTCATTCTCTACTCTCGTGCTTTGGGTTTTGGACTAGAAACTTCTGGTCTCATCTTAGGAAACTCCTAGGTTGTTTCTGGGAGTTCTCTCTCCTCTTTCTCTGGCCGACCGAGCTGCATCGACTCTGGGTTTTTTATTTGGGGTGGACTGGTGGTTTCTAGGGTTGGTGACTGGGGTTGTGGTGATGACAGAGGGTGTTCAATGATGATTGTTGATGGAATTTTTTCAGGCTTAGGGTCATCCTGAATGTGGATGATGGGTCTTGATCTAATGGTTGCGCGGGTGTGGGGGATAAATGATGCAATAGGTTGGGGCTTCGAAGGTTTATTCGGCGAGATGTTAGTTCTGATCTTCTTCACTGCTGGTCCGTTAATGAACACAACACTTAGGATCTTGTTGACCTTCTCACCTGACAACATGACGTTAGCTGGAAGTCGATGGAGGACTGACAACAGTATTTTCTTATGCTCCAATGGTTGCGTCTTGTCTTCCTCCTCAGAGTCTGATTGTGTTGGGGCTTCTTGTTTCTACGACGCTGAGCTTGAGCTCGGTCCTACCTCTACTTCTTTACCTTTCGTCTTCAACAACTCATCAGGCAGAATATAATGCATTCCCAAATTGTGCAGGTTGCGTTTAACAACTGGCCATGGCATTACTTCTTATTCGAGGGCATCCTCGTCCAGGTAGAACGACAACATCTTTGAATGGAAGTCTTCATTGCTAACATGCCTCAGCCATACAAACGTATGATGTCGGTTCATGCAGAAGGAAATATTTCTCGTATTGCAGTTGAGAAGTTCCTGCAGAATACATAGCCTTTGTGTTGCATATATCAAGTCATTGTACCACTTAGAAAACATTGTGGTGTTGAATGATGCATTCTTTGAATCCGACCTGGATTTCTAGGGCTCGAACATCTTCTCCATGCATCCCTTGTCTGGTAGCATCGACACTCTTCCCATAGGTGGCTTCCAATTGAACATTGCAAATTCCAACAACAAATATCTGTAGGTGAAGGTTCCTCCCTTCTCCTGTGCTTCCTTGCATGCCACTAGTAGTTCCTCCAGCAGGTAACTACACCTGTTGAACATAGCGTCGTTGGCGCAAAAGTCTGCTATTGACAATGCATCTAACGTGCATTCTCCCTTGTAGTATGATCTCATAACCTTGCTGGCTATGATGTAACATCCTATCCTGATTGTTTTTGGTAGTATGGGGTCAGTTACTGTTGTGCATCCCCCCCCTCTTTGTGTTGATTTTTTCATACATGGTGAGCTCTCCTTTCTTTTTTTCGTGCTTACCAGGACCCTGGAATCCTTTCGACACATCCTCTCCTTCGAAGAACAGTCCGATAAGTTGGTGGATGTCTTCATCGTGGATTTGATACCGCCTATCCAACCAAAGACTTTGGCCATGCACCCTGCTGATCAGAAATTTGGTGCATCATGCAAACTCACCAGTGGTGTCGAATATTGGTAGGTCTCTAAGGTTCATAATGGTCGAGTTGAATAAGTTGGCAAATTCTAGTTTTGTCATGAATTGCATGCCTCCCAACTCATTTGGAGCCATCTCCCAAAATACGTATATCTACATCTGGGGGAACAAAACTGTATCTGTTAGGTAGAGATCGAGGAGCTTGACCTTCTCCACCTTCCCCTTGAGATCGTCCATGACCTCAATTTGGGGGTCGTGGAGATTGTCCGGTACTGCATCCTTAGACATGGTACTTCAGCTTCCTGTGGCTCTCAACATTGTGGATTCTGAGTTATCACGACCTCTGCGGTGAGCTAAGGACTATGGTCACGACTATGTGTTTCACAATTGCAGAGGCTTGCTCACTCTTCAGAATTCGGAAATTACTAAGCTCTTTTGAAAATAATGGGTTCTATGGTGAATTCTTAGAGGCTTATACTTGGCTTAGCGAGAAAGATTAGCAATAACTGTTGTTCATCATGACCATATGGATGCAACTGGATATGAGTTGTCCGACAAGACAGGTTAATGGGGTAAATCCTATCATCCAATATTGGCATTTACTTGTGCAATTTGGGTAGGGACGTGGTCGGTTTCAGACCTTTCTGTTTGACGAGTGGGAATCCTGACACGAATACCGATGGCATCTCTGCTTATCGTGGCTTTATGGCTTAACTGAATTAAGATGGGGTACCATGATGGAAATAAAGGCTGTGACTAGACTGTTGGAGTTACTTCACACACACCTAGGATTTCTTTTTCCTAAGGTTTTTATTTGTTTATTAGTCATTATCCAGTCTCCTATATTTTAGGAGATAATATTCCACCTGGAGAATATTCTCTTTCAGTTCACACTTCAATTTGACTAGGTGAGTTGAGTTTAGATGTTGCATTGGGATCATCACCATGCTAATTCGACCTTTCCTTGGTATCATCAACATAGTGGCACATTATCCTTGATTCCTTGAGTTAACTCCTCACTACTTTCTGTTCAGTCAGTTAACTGAAGACTAGTTGACTAGTTAACTCAACTAGGTGGCAGTGCACTCCCGTAACTGCTTGAGAGATTAGAATAGGTAGAAATTCACTACCATAACTACTGGTGTGTGTCCATATCACTCTATACCACCACTATGGTGACTTGGTTCACCTCAAGTCAAACTCATTGAGTTATACAGAGTATATCATGTGTAAATTATTCATTATTTACAGCGGTTAATGAGAATTCTTCCATACTTTCTCTCCTTCTTCTTCTTTCTTCTATTCTCTCTGCAAATGTGTGTATCATTGTTTAGCTAGATCTATTCTGTGCAGGTCAACACATTTACATGGTATCAAATCCGATGGACTGCTAAGAAAAATCTACACCAAATTTTTTTGCAGGTACAAAAGATTGAAGACAGCGGAAAGATGGAATTCCAAAAAGAATTCATTCTTACACCTTACAACTATTTTGCATGGAAGGAGAAAATAGCCATACATCTCCAATCCATAGGTTTGTATAGGTTAATTATGAATATAGATACAGATCTGGCATCAGCCATAGAAAAATCCAAGTACTTAAATCGCATGGATGAGGCACTTAGAACAATTTGCAGTCTTATTTCTCCCGATCTCCTTTTTCATTCCTGTAAGACTCCCAATGAAGCTTGGACCATCTTGGAAGGGCTCTTTGGAAAATAGGATGAGATGAGGGGACACATGCTGGAGGTGGAGCTTCTCACATTGGATCCAAAAATCTTCGAGAATATCCAAGATTTCTTTACAAAATTCAAGGATTTATTGTCGCAACTCAAAGCTTGCGGGGTTGATAAATCGAAGGAGGAGAAAAAAATGGTTCTCATCATTCTCTCCAATATTGGTCCTAAATTCTATGTATTCGTATCTACATTCCATACTGTCAGATTCACCTCTAGAGCCACCTGGAAAATGCCTTCTCTTGAGAACTTTATCAAATCCCTGACACAAGAGCAAACCAAGCTCATCAACATGGGCGCAATCAAAGGCCCAAGGGCGCATGCACTCACTATGCATGATGGAAGCTGCAAATATCATAAATATAAAGATAAATATATGCGAAAATATCATGCACATACGAAGAAGGAAGGGTACACAAAACCCTTCACTGATGCCTCCAGATCCAAAGGAGAAAAGGGAAGAAAAGGAGAGAAATGCACATACTGTCACAAAGGATTCCATTCAGAATTTGCATGCATGCAAAAGAAAATAGATCTGATGTCTTAAATACTTTAGCAAAACAACCTTGGAGATCTCATCCCTGGGGGTGTAAAGAATAAGAAGCCATAAGATCTGAATTCCAAGAAAGGCAATTCTATCCATACCTTGATTTCCATCAACTCCTCTCCCGATGCTTGGATCATAGATTCAGGAGCATCACATCACATGGATACCTCAGAAGTAGTATATTCTTCTTTGGATGCATGCAAAGGTCCTCCCATTCTGATGGGGGACAACTCTTTTGTTGAAGTCACCGACATAGGAAGGATTGAACTCACCAATGAAAGTTTCGAGAATGTGCTGCATGTTCCTAAGATTTCTGTCAACCTTCTCTCCATGTATCAGATGAAGAATTTTGGCACCAGAAAGAAATTGTATTCACACCAAATGCTGTGGAAATCGACAACATGCAAACCAACTCCAAGGTTGCTACCAGTGAGGTAAATCATCAGTCTAGATTTTATACATTTTCTGAATTCATTGAACCCGATTCTACTTTACTGCTTACTCATGCTGATGAAAGTAGTAGGATATGGCACGAAAGGTTTGGACATTTGAATTTTAGATACATGAAACATCTTAGCAAGAACATATTAGTTGATGGTATACCATACATCCATTTATCCAAGGGAGTATGTGAGGGATGTGTTCTCGGAAAACACCCTCAAGAGAAATTCAACAAGGGAATGTCTCAGCGAGCTTCCACACCTTTAGATCTGATCCACAGTGATCTCATGGGTCCTTTTCCACATCCATCGATCAAGAAAGTGAGGTTTGTTCTCATTTTTGTTGACAATTTATCACGTTTTACATGGATCTACTTTCTCAGGAAAAAATTTGAGGTCTTTCAACACCTCAAAAATTTCAAAGCTTTGGTTGAGACACAGTCCGGAAAGAAGATCAAAGTCCTCCAAAATGATAATGGGGAAGAGTATGTGAATCATGAGATCCACAATATTTTCCATGAGGTATGGATTCAATTGTAGCATACAGTTCCCTACACTCTGCAACAAAACAGAGTTGTTGAGCTGAAAAATCGATCTCTAAAGGAGATGGCATCTTGCATGTTGCATGAAAATTCACTACCAAAGAGACTATGGGTCGAAGCACTTAACTATGCAACATACATCCAAAACAGATCTCCCCATAGATCTGTCAAGGATAAGACCCCATACGAGGCTTGGAGCAGCCTCAAACCGGAAGTAACCCACTTTCGTATTTTTGGTTCACGTGCATGGGCCAGGATTCCCTCTGAAAAGAGGAAGGCACTTGATCCACAAAGCATTGAGTGAATTTTTTTTGGATACCCTGACGGTGTGAAGGGATATCGGATTATTGATCTTTCCTCGGACCGACTCATCATTAAGCGTAGTGTCCAATTCAAGGAAAGTGTCTCACATGTACCTCAGCAGCCGCATGCAGAAACCTTCACTCTTCTACCTGTTTGAGATGATGAGCATGCACATGCCGACTCTTCTTCAGATGAGAGTTGTGATTCAGAGGAATCAGATGATTCAGATTCAGATTCAGAGTCATTATAGCTAGATGAAAAGTTAGTACAATCAGATGCAGAGTCAGAGAATCTAGATGCAGTTCTAGAGCCAGAGTAGAGGCCCAAGTGGGCACAAACTACTCTTCGAGATGCAGGGGATCTCGTAGGTGATCTAACCGATACTAGGAGGAATCGATCTGATTTTGAGGAGCCTCCTATTGCATTCACTGCCATTGAACCATTACCTTCCAGGCATCTTTTCTTTGTTTAGTATTCAGATCCACAGTCTTATGGTGAAGATGTTGGAAATCCATTTTGGGAATCCACCATGCAGGAGGAGTACAACTCCCTCCTCGAGAACCAGACTTGGGATCTGGTTCCCCTTCCTTCTAGGAGGAAAATTGTCAGATGTATATGGGTCTATAGGACCAAGAGTGCATCGGATGGACAGATCAACAGATACAAAGCCAGGCTTGTTGCCAAAGGATTTTAGTAGGTTCATGGTATTGACTATGATGAGACCTTCACTCCAGTAGAGAAGATGGATTCCATATGATTGGCACTTTCCATTGCGGCAACCAAGGGATGGGAAGTCCATCAGATGGATGTGAAGAATGAATTTCTTCACAGAGATCTACATGGAGCAGCCCCAGGGATTTATGCAGGACTCATCTTTGGTATGTTGACTAAAGAAGTCACTTTATGGCCTCAAGTAGGCTCCGAGGGCATGGTATGCCAAGATGGACTCCTACTTGTTTTCACAGAACTTTGTACATTTTAAATCAGACCCAAATGTATACATGCTCAGGACGACTGATTCACTTCTACTTTTAGTTCTCTATGTCGATGATTTGTTGATCACGGGTTGCTCGAGTTCAGCGATTGCTGCAGTCAAGAGGATTATTCATGACAGGTTTTTGATGATGGACATGGGTCCACTACACTTCTTCCTTGGACTTGAGATTAGTTAGGATGCATCAGGCATCAAACTATCTCAAGCCAAGTATGCATGAGATCTTCTTGAGAGATTTCACATGACAGAATGCAAGTCTGCTTCGACTCCTTTCCTATCAGGAGTCAAACTTTAAGATGGTGGGGATACTCCACTGGTTGATAGCACATTGTACAGACATCTAGTGGGGAGCTTGTTGTATCTCACACACTCCAGACCATACATCTCATATGCAGTTGGTGCAGTTTCCAAGTTCATGCAAGAGCCGCATGAGCTACATTGGAAATATACAAAGTGTATCCTTCGATATGTACATGGCACCATCACCTTTGGGATTCATTATGCAACAGACTCTACATTAGATCTCATTGGTTTTACTGATTCCAACTGGGCTGACAATAACATTGATCGCAAGTCCACATCTGGTTACTCACTCTATCTTGGTTATGGGCCTATCTATTGGTTGAGCAAGAAGCAAGCTGCCATTTCTCTATCTTCAGTTGTGTTGAACATGATAGACTAACTGAGAGGGGGGAGGGGGGTGAATTAGTTAGATAAAATTTCTTTCTTTTTATTTAACAAATTACTTAATGAACACAGATTATGCCTTTTATTATATTTCTTGCTACAAATCATTTAAATAAATCAATATGCAATCACATAAATAGACAATGACACAGAGATTTTCATGAGGAAACCCAAAAGAGAAAAATCTCTTCTTCTTATGAATGAAAGGAAAGATCGAACTTCTCTTTACATTCTTATTTTATTTGAGCTACAACCCAGATGAGGCTGCTACCTCTGTTTCTTCAGCACCTACTGAATGGAAGCTACAACTCCTAGATGTACAAGCACCAACTTGTAAAGAAGACTTTTACAGTCTTCCCTTGCTCCTCCCTACCACCCTGGAATCCTTCTCTGTCACTAAGTACCTGCAAACCAACTCTTTATCTTCTCTGTCAAATATTAAGAATTCAAATCCTCTATGTTTATATATTCATATCAGAATCCATTCTTGACCAAACCACATAGATTTATCAATCTGTTCATATGTCTTCTCTCATTAATATTTTCTCTTTCTTCATCATTACTTCTCACTGTCCCTATATAATTTTATTTCAGTTCATTTTAATTTACAGAAATGAATTTTAATTTTCTCCTCTGTGTTTTTTTTCAGAGCTTCAGCTCTACCATAATTCCCCTACACCCAATGCATCACAAAAAATTTGACTTATATATACCATGTACAATTAGAGCGTACACTGGAACCCTTAGGCTTTGAAGATTCAGTTACAATAACTGAATAACTACCTTACAGTGAACATCGTTGGCCAAGGCATCAATAAGAACAACATCCACAAGATCCATTTAAATATTTAACCAACACCGTTCGATAATCATACATTTGTTTTGACTCAGCATAGAATAACCCTCGAGCGCTTCAGCAAGACACTTGTGCTTAAACCATATTCCCATTGGCTATGACCACGGGCTTAATTAAAATGCGTTTCTCATTTTGACATTTCGACATTCCTGTGATGAAGTGTCTCGACACTCCAAGTCGTGATCCCCAAAATTGAGCTTATCTACTCTATCTCCTTCCCCCCATATGACCACTGACGGTAACCACAACCTACACCAAAAAAAGGCACTTCACATTTCAACATTTTGACGTTTCGCATTTCGGCGTTCCTGTGATATCAGAGGTTGGAGCACCTCCTTTCTTTGACTCTCTAGTCAAAGAAAAGCTGATTTGTGACCATGTGTCCTACCCGAAGATGGACGGTCCTCCTGCTTTCGAGATTTTATAAGCCCGCTTAACTTTTTACTTTAAGGAATGTGTAGGTTCTCCTGGATTTGACAACGATTGGGCCCCACACTTGGATCTAATGCCCGAGATCCGTTCTCTTCTACTGTGCACTCCTTCCTTTCTAAATTCTCGAGTTTTGATTTCCGAAGGAACTCTCATCTAACCATTGTGCAACTGCTTCTCTCTGTCTTATGGATTATTTAAGTTTGACATTAATGACAAAACCAAGCCCTATGAAAACTGACCAACAAACCCCCCCTTTGGCATTGATGGAAAAATTTAGATCTCTTCTCCCCCTTTTGAAATCTATGGCAAAGGAAACAACCATACTCCCCTTGAGCCAATAAAACCACCTGTAAAGATTTATCATTTCAACAACAACTCCCCTTATCAAAATAGTCAATAAACTTGTGCCATCTGCTTTTATTATGAATCCCTTGCAAACTTTGAGAGTGAAATGGAATTGTAGAGGGTAAACCCCCAGCTGATCCCTGAGACTGTCAAATTGAATTTTAGGAAAAGGTTTAGTAAATACATTTGCAATCTGATCCTTTGTGCCAACATATTCCAGTTTAATAACATTAGACATAACCTGCTCTCTTAGAAAATGAAATTTGATGGGAATGTGCTTTGTTTTTGAATGCATAATAGGATTTTTAGAAATACTAATTGCGCTGGTATTATCACAGAAGATAGGCATAGGTTCATCATAATGAATATGGATATCTTCCAGCATCTGTTTCGTCCATAGAACCTGAGTGCAACAAGCTGCAAATTCTATGTATTCTGCTTCAACAGTAGACAAAGACACTGTTGATTGTTTTTTACTTGACCAACTTACAAGACATCCTCCAAGAAAAAATACTACTCCACTAGTACTCTTCCTGTGATCAACACAACCTACCCAGTCAACATCAGTGAAAGCATATAAATCAGGTTGATTACCTGTAGGATACCACAAACCATACTCTATTGTCCCCTTAAGATATCTGAAAATTCTTTTGACTGCAAGTAGATGAGAAGTTTTTGGTGAAGCCTGAAACCTGCCAACTTGACAAATTGCATGCATAATATCAGGTCTTGTAGCTGTAGCATAAACAAGATTACCAATCATAGATCTATACATTGTCTGATCAACATCTTTAGTATCATCAAACTTACTTAATTTACAACCAGTAACCATGGGAGTGCCAACTGGTTTAGAATATTCCATCTGAAATTTCTTAAGCATTTCGTTGATATATTTGGTTTGAGATTTGGAAATACCTTTATCATATTGAGTAATTTGCAAGCCTAAGAAACACTTCATTTCACCTAGCATGGACATATCAAACTCTTTCTGCATACTTTCAATAAACTGTTTACTGAGCCTATCATCATCACTACCAAAAATGATATCATCTACATATATCTCAACAATGATCAACCTATCATTTTCTTCTTTGATGTAAAGATTACTATCAGTGTTACCTTTCCTGAATCCTTTCTACCTCAAGTAATTGTTAAGTCTGGAATACCAAGCCTTTGGTGCTTGCTTCAACCCATACAATACCTTTTTTAACCTGTAAACATACTATTCTGCTTCTTGTACCTGAAAACCATATGGTTGTTCCATATATACTTCTTCCTCTAAATCACCATTCAAAAATGCAGACTTTACATCCATTTGGTAAACTTTAATGTGTTTAGAATTAGCATAAGCTAGAATTAGTCCAATGGATTCCATTTGTTGATACTGAGAGGGGGGTGAATCGGTATCAAGTACAATTTAAAACCTTTTTCAACTTATACTTAAACCATTCAACTATATCCAATGAGAAATGAACAATAGTATAAGAGTTACACCAATACACCACAATACACCATGCACAATATATGAGAAATAATCAATAATTGTTGTTCAAGGGAAGTAATGACTTCCAAAGGTAGTTACAACTTCCAAATATAAAGGGAGGGATAAAAATCCAAGAGGAAGATACAATCCTCCAATATCAAGAGATATTTGAACTCTCCATCCTTTCCCCTTCTTTCCACCCAAGAATATATGAGAGATAATAAAACTTTACATCAAATCATCACCATCAACCAATCATCACATAGAACCTGATAATGCTTCCGGAGACTTCTTCAATTTCTGCAATTCTTCAATTCTTGGAGTAATTTGATCCTGTATATAATATTACTCAATGTATTCTCTGAAACTCCTCCAATTTTCACTCCTTGAATCCTCCCCAAAAAGAGGTTATAGAAAGAATGGTAGACTTTATTCAATTCTGGTCTGTTCAAAAGACCCAACTTGTACAACATGCTCCGCGCTCAATATTTAACATCCGATTATGAAACTCGCACATAAGAAACTAAAGTCTGTACTATTTCCAAAGGAATTTTTCCCACTTCATTTGGATTCTGTATGAAGAAGTTATGACTTGTTTACCCGGAACACTTGTTTATTGACTAGCTTCAGGACTGGTCACAAACCCTATCTTCCACAGAGTGTATCTCCATAATTATAGCGAATCAAGAGATGAAATTTTTACCAGATGTAACTTGATATGTCTTCTCAATACCATAGAAATTTCACCATCTGAATCGTTATAGAAAATTTTTTATAGCAAAAATGGTAAGATGACCTGAAAATAACATACCTTAGAACACATCACCAAAAAACTTCGTCCTCCCTTGAAATCCGGCCTTCTTTTACTTCTTATTCCCTCTGAAATTTGACTTGTATAAAATGAATGTATAATGATGTTTATTTATACCATTTATGTCACTTCCTTTTAACATTAGGTCTGACCTGACACTTTCTTATTTTGTAATTCTTTTCTATAATTATCTTCAGGGCCTACATGTACAATTCACTTTGTCATCTTCAAAAATTCATTTCTCCTCAACCATGAGGATCCACATGATGTGCCACATACCATCGGAAACAGAATGATGTATACTATCCATTCATGGGTGTTGTATATGCATGTGCATTTTCCTTCATGTCCAAATACCTTTATCAATATTGCGGTCCAAAACCCATGACTAGGGTTGACATCAATGACAACAACCAATCTTCCAACACCATTCTTGCAACAGGAGCAAAAGTTTCTCCATAATCTATTCCTTCTAATTGTGCATACCCTTTACAAACCAATCTATACTTATTTCTAGTTATTTTACCTGCTTCATCCATCTTATTTCTGAAAACCCATGTAGCCCCTATGACATTCTTATTCAAAGGTCTAGGAGCCAATTCCCATGTCTTATTCTTTTCTATTTGACTAAGTTCTTCATTCATTGTTTTCATCCATTATTCATCTTTAATTTCTTCTTCAATGCTTTTAGGTTCAATCAGACAAAGTAAAGATTCTTGTTCATGAATTGAGGTGGATTCTTTCCTTCTTCTTCTTGTTCCAACACCTACATTTAAGTCACCAATTATCTATTCTTCAGGGTGATTTTTCTGCATTCTCTTGCTTGGAGTCTTTGATGGAGTCATGATTTTGGATGGATTTGTTCCCTGTATCAAAGTAGGAATTAATTGTTCACTATCAGCAGCCTTAGTTTCTTATGTTTCACTTACTTCTTCATCCATCTTATGTTTGTCATATATTTCATGTATTTGTTGATCCTTTTGTTTAGATTTGGACTTCAAAAATGAGGACTCATCAAACCTTACATATATAGATTCAAAAATATTTCTTAATCTGAAATTATAGAATTTATAATTCTTTCTTGAACATGAATATCCAACCAATATGCCTTCATCAGTTCTAGAGTCTAATTTTCCCAGATCTTTATTTATTCTTTTAATGTAAGACTTACTCCCAAAAATTCTAAAATGTTTTATGTTTGCTGGTCTTACTTTCCATAATTGCTAGGGTTTCTTATCAATATTATTTCTTAGCAAACTTATATTCAAGATGTGTACAACGGTGTGAACAGCTTGAGGCCAAAACATGTCATTCAATCTAGACTCATTTAACATTGTTCTTGCCATTTCCATAACAATTTTGTTTTTTCTTTCAACAACACCATTTTGCTGAGGTGTTTCTGTAACAGAGAAATGTCTTTTAATTCCATTTTCATCACAGTAATTGTTAAATTCTTTTGACACAAACTCTCCTCCATTTTTTGACCTTAAGCACTTAATCTTCATATCAATTTCATTTTCAGTCAATTCTTTGAAAACTTGAAAGCAACTAAATGTTTCAGATTTCTTTTTCAATAAAAACAACCAAGTCATTCGAGTAAAATAATCCACAAATAACAAAAAGTATATTTCACCATTTAAACTTGTTGTCCTCATAGGTCCACATACATCAACATGTATTATTTCCAAAGGTTTTGTTGTATAATATTCCTTTGTTTTAAACTTGACTCTAGTTTGTTTACCATGTTGACATTGTTTACAAATAGAGTTGGAAATATTCTTTATGACAGGTAGGTTCCTTATCGCATCCTTTTTATTTAACTGAATCATATTGTCAAAGTTAATATGCCCAAGTCTTTTATGCCATAACTAGCTTTCATCTTCATGTCCAAGATAACAATTTTCATCCTTCTCATCTAAAATGTATATGTTATTTGTTGTCATTGTAGCTGTTCCAACTAATTGATTTGTTTTAACATCCCTGATTTGACATTGTTTAGAATCAAATATCATAAGATGCCCTTTATCACATGTTTGACTTACACTCAACAAGTTATGTTCCATATTTTCAACCAGTAAAACATTTTCACCCATTATGTCTTTGTTCAAACAAACAATGCCTCTTCCAACTATTCGAGTTGATTGATCATTACCAAATGTGACTGAACCTTCTTTTTTTTCATCTAAATAATTAAAGATTTGTTTTCTTCTTGTCACATGTTTTGAACATCCACTATCCACACAGCACTTAACTTTATGATCATCTTGTAAATCAAGTTTGCACTCTTCAATTTCTAAATGATCATTCTTCCTTTTCCAATAACTAGTTTTCTGATTTGTGTATTGGTTTATAACAGATTTTTGAAAATTCATTGGACAGTTTCTTGAAATATGTCCAAAGTTATTACACCTATAGTATTCAACTTCAAATTTCAAAGCATCAAATATGTTATGTGAGTTGTTCACATTGTTATGAATAGATTTATCATGTCTTCTTTCATATTCAAATCTGGATATGCCATGACTGTTATGTGAACTTATGTTTCTTGAAAAAACATTACAGAAAGATTCTTTGTGTCCATACTAATAACAAAAGAAACAGTAACCTTCAAACTGTTTTGATGACTGCCATAATTTTTTCTATGCACTGTTGAAGCATGATTATCTTCTTTCTTTTTTGATCCCTTTTGTTTGTATGTGTTTTTCTCATTTGTATGTTTTGTACATGCTTTTTCAAGACTTGAACTAGATCTTGTATTAGTAACTTCATACTTATACCCAATTTCTTATCATAAGTTGATATTTAACTACAGATAATTTGATTCAACACTTGAGAACTATGATTCATGTTATTTTCTTGTACTTTCTTTCTTAATAAAACTACTTCAAATTTTAAACCTTCATTTTCCATGTCCTTTTCTGTAAGTATATTATTTAGAGCTTCTTCAATTACTCTAGCCTCTTCTATTTTGAGTTTTAAGTCAACTAACATGATCTCAGTGTTTTCAATTAAAATGTTTGACTTCTGTAATTCTTGATCTAAATTCTCAATTTCTCTTTTGAATTGTTTGAATTCTCTTCTTACTTTCTTTAGTGTAGACAAAGCACTTACAAGTTCAGTTTCCAGGTCAACTTCACCTTCTTCTTCTTCAATAAGTTCATCATTCTGATTTTCCATAGCCATAAAAAGTCGTATATCTGAACTTTCATCACTTTCATCTATATATGAGGACTCACTATTATTTTTGATGAATAAACTTTTCTTTTTATAAGAATTTCTTTGAAATGGCTTCTTATACATTTTCTTATATTCTTTGGTTTTGATGTTACTTTCTTCTTCTCCATCAGAATATTTATTGAAAGGACACTTAGAAGCAAAATGCCCTATTCTACCATAATTAAAGCACTTGAGAGGAAGTTTACCTTTGTACTTGTCAGTACCTCTTTCTAGATTTTTGACAAAGTTAGCTTCTTCCATGTCTTCTTCTGAATCCTCATGATTACTGGTGTTTGTTTCAACCTTTTTCTTGTCCTTCTTTGCTGCCTTGAATGCTACTTCCTTATTGGAAGGATTCTCATTAGATGTCCTCATCTCATATGTTGTTAGTATTCCTTGCAACTCATCCATTAGTAAAGTAGAAATATCAGTTCTTTCTTCTAAAGCAGATATTTTGGGATCAAATCTTCTAGGTAAAGATCTAAGCACTTTTTGCACAATAATACCATTTCCAACTGTTTCTCCTAAACCTCTCATAGTGTTGACTACTTCATCAAGACGTAAAAAATAGGTAGCTATATCTTCAGATTCTTCCATATTTAAACTTTAAAATTGAATTCTATATGATTGTAATTTAGCATTCTTAACCTTAGTATCTCCTTCATATACCTTCTTCAGTTTGTCCCATAACTCTTTTTCCGACTCACAATGCATTACCTTAACAAATTCTGAACCTGCCAATCCTCCAAGTATTGCATACATAGATTTGGAATTACTCTCATAGAGTTTCTTCCCTGCAATATTTGTTGGAATTGTTGTTGGAGCCTTATATTCATTCAACACAGCTTGCCAAACATCTACTCCTTGAGACTGCAAAAACAACTTCATCCTGATACTCCAAAAAGCATAATTATGTCCATCAAACAGAGGTAATCCATGTTTAGTAAAATCAGTTTCTTATCCATTATTAAAGATCAAAATTCCAGTGATTAAACTGAATCTTGAAGTAACCTGCTCTGATACCAATTTTTGAATAGGATAGCCTAACTGAGAGGGAGGGGGGGGGGGTGGTGAATCAGTTAGATAAATTTTCTTTCTTTTTATTTAACAGATCACTCAATGAACAAAGATTATGACTTTTACTACATTTCTTGCTACAAATCATTCAAATAAATCAATATGCAATCACATAAATAGACAATGAAACAAAGATTTTCATGAGGACACCCAAAATGGAAAAAACCTCTTCTTCTTATGAATGAAAGGCAAACTCCAACTTCTCTTTACATTCTTATTTTATCTGAGCTACAACCCAGAAGAGGTTGTTACCTCTGTTTCTTTAGCACCTACTGAATGGAATCTACAACTCCCAGATGTACAAGCACCAACTTGTACATAAGACTTTTACAGTCTTCCCTTTCTCCTCCCTACCACCCTAGAATCCTTCTCTGTCACTAAGTACCTACAAACCAACTCTTTATCTTCTCTGTCAAAGATTAAGCATTCAAATCCTCTCTGTTTATATATTCATATCAAAATCCATTCTTGACCAAACCACATAGATTTATCAATTTGTGCATATGTCTTCTCTCATTAATATTTTCTCTTTCTTCATCATTACTTCTCACTATACCTGTATAATTTTATCTCAGTTCATCTTAATTTACATAAATGAATTTTAATTTTCTCCTCTGTGTTTTTTTCAAAGCTTCAACTCTACCATAATTCCCCTACACCCAATGCATCACACAAAATTTCACTTATATATACCCTGTACAATCAGAGTGTACACTGGAACCCTCAAGCTTTGAATATTTAGTTACAATAACTGAATAACTACCTTACAGTGATCATCATTGGCCAAGGCATCAAGAAGAACAACATCCACACGATCAGTTTAAATATTTAACCAACACCGCTCGATGATCATACATTTGTTTTGACTTAGCATAGAATAACCCTCGAGCGCTTCAGCAAGACACTTGTGCTTAAACCATATGCCCATTGGCTATGACCACGGGCTTAATTAAAATGCGTTTCTCATTTTGGCATTTCAACATTCCTGTGATGAAGTGTCTCGACACTCCAAGTTGCGATCCCCAAAATGGAGCTTATCTACTCTAGCTCCTTCCCCTCATATGACCACTGGCGGTAACCACAACCTACACCAAAAAAAGGCACTTCGCATTTCGACATTTCAACGTTTCGCATTTTTGCGTTCCTGTGATATCAGAGGTTGGAGCACCTCCTTTCTTTGACTTTCTAGTTAGTGAAAAGATGATCTGTGACCACGTGTCCTGCTCAAAGTTGGACGGTCCTCCTGCTTTCGGGATTTTATAAGCCCGCTTCACTTTTTACTTTAAAGAACGTGCAGGTTCTCCTATATCTAACAACAGTTGGGCCCCGCGCTTGGATCTAATGCCCAAGATCTGTTCTCTTCTACTGTGCGCTCCTTCCTTTCTGAATTCCTGAGTTCCGAAGGAACTCTCAGCTAACCACTATGAAACTGCTTCTCTCGGTCTTATGGATTATTTAAGTTTGACATTAATGACAAAAAAAATCCCTGTGAAAACTGACCAACAAGCCGAGGCAGAGTACAGAGGGGTAGTTAACATAAACATTTAGGTTATGTGGTTACAACATTTTCTCACTGAGTTGAGCATTCAGTTTCATCGGTCGATCGTCATCTGGTGTGACAACCAGAGCACTATGAAGTTATGCAGATATCTAGTTCAGAGGCAATGGAAGAAGCACATCGATATCCACATGCACTACTTCTGGGACTTAGTACATGAGGGGATCATCGACTTACAGTTTTGTCCTTCAGCAGAACAGATGACAAACATTTTCACCAAGACCTTCACTGAGAAAACATTCCATTCTTTGTGAGTTCGTCTTGGAGTGAAGGAAAGAGTTGCTTAGCAACTGTAGTTCTTCTTTTTACATACATTGTACCTTGAGGGGGGGTTTTTCCCATGAGGTTTTCCCTCTTTATTCACTTTATTTTTCAGTGTATCTTTTATACTTGGGTACCTAACATGGCGTTGTTGTCGGGACCCAATCTTTATTTTCACCATAGTGATGTTCAGGGGGGGTGCTGGAGTTACTTCACACACACCTAGGATTTCTTTTTCCTAAGGTTTTAATTTGTTTATTAGTCATAATTAGTCATTATCCGGTCTCCTATATTTTAGGAGAGAATATTCCACCTGGAGAATATTCTCTTTCAGTTCACACTTCAGTTTGACTAGTTGAGTTGAGTTTAGATGTTGCATTGGGATCATCACCATGTTAATTAGACCTTGCCTTGGTATCATCACCAGAGTGTCACATTAGCCTTGATTCCTTGAGTTAATTCCTCACTACTTTCTGTTCAGTCAGTTAACTGAAGACTAGTTGACTAGTTAACTCAACTAGGTGGTAGTTCACTCCCGCAACTGCCTAAGAGACTAGAATAGGTGGCAGTTCACTCCCGTAACTACTGGTGTGTGTCCAGATCACTCTATACTACCACTATGATGACTTGGTTCACCTCAAGTCGAACTCATTGAGTTATACAGAGTATATCGTGTGTAAATTATTCATTATTCACAACGGTTAATGAGAATTCTTCCATTCTTTCTGTCATTCTTCTTCTTTCTTCTATTCTTTTTGCAAATGTGTGTATCATTGTTTAGCTAGATCTATTATGTGCAGGTCAACAAATTTACATAGAATGGGTTCTTGTGGCACATGGAATCATATCATATTCATATTCGTTCTCCCTCTAACCACAAAGGGGGTCTTCGTCATATTAATGGCTTCCATTAACAGTTTCTTTTACGCTTCAAATCCTGCACTGTTGAGTCATTATCTCTGTATCAAACAAAAATTAAACAAAAAATGAATTGTGTCACGTTGCAACACTACACACACTGACTTCTCCTGAGGGTCGGATATACACAATTATAAATGGTCCCAACCAATGCATGCACAACTTTCCAGGATGCTTCTGGTACCAACTATGATAGAGTAGAACCTTGTCTCCTTGCGTGAATACCTTAGTCGTAATATGCTTGTCATGCCAAGATTTTTGTCTTTCTTTTTCAACTGACTGATGGAAGTCTACTAGAAATCTGGTCTCCTCGAGTTCTTGTAGCTCCCTAAGTCTCTACACAACTGATTCTTCCTCCGACATATGTATGATATGTGCAATGTAAAAACTTGAAGTGATAAACTCTACAGGTACCATTGCTTCTTTCCCATAAACCAGTTGGAAAGATGTATACTTGTGGAGATTCTTTGTGGTTTTCCTGTATGCCCATAGTACTGTTGGAACACTGTCATCCCAATCTTTTCGATTTATGCAACAAACCTTTTTCAACCCTCTTTCCAGAATCTTGTTGAATGCCTCTACTGTTCTATTGGCCTGCAAGTGGTAGGGGATGATTTTGTGATGTTGGATCATGAACTTTGCTATAAGATTTTCTATAGTGCTACCAGGGATGATTTTAGGGGCTAAATTTCGCTCATGGGATAATTTTCCATGGTTTTTCCCAAAAATGATTTGCTATTCTAAAACTGATTCACCCAAATTCTATAGGATAAAATTATTTTACCTTAAAAATCGCCAAAATTTTATACAGACTATATAAAATCCTTAGAAATTTGAATATTTTTACAAAAATATCGCCAAAAATTTATAGTTGGCATATGAAGCATTAGTAATATTCACCAAGGTTTCTACATTTAAAAATAAATTTCCATCCTTAAAATCATCCTTGAGTGCTACTAATGAAATGGGCTCCCTGATCACTGGTTAGGCTCCTAGGACATCCAAATCGAGTGATAATATTCTAAAAAATGAATTTGGCAACAGTATCGGTCAAACAAACCTGAACAACTATTGTCACAGCCCAACGTGTAAGGTATTCGGTTGCGGTAATGATGTACCTCACCTTTGAATGCTTAGTTGTGGGGTTGATCGGTCCAATGAAGTCAACTACCCATTTCTCAAATGCTTGTAGAGATCGAACTAGTTGCAGTGGTAATTCATCTCGTCGTGATGGCTTACCCACTTGTTGACAAACATCACATGATCTAGAATATACCTTTGCATCCTTGAAGAGAGTTGCCCACCAAAGTCTATCTTGTAGAAATTTTTGTGCAGTGACGTTTCCTCCTACGTGACCTCCCACAACTCCGTTGTGGCATTCCCAAAGTATATCCTGTCTTTCATGGTCCAAAACACATCTTCTAAGGATACTATATAGTCCCAATTTATACAACTGTCCCATGATCAACTAGTAGTCCGCTGCTCTAACAACCATGTGGTGTTTCTGAGTTGCGGAATATGTTTTTGGGAAGTCCCCTGTACTTCATAAGACTGCTATGTCCTCCAGGTACTCTGGTATGGCCTCAACCCGGAACAAGTCTGCATCTGGGAGTTGATCGTTAAATTCTCTGCCACTTTCCCCTGACTCTAATATGGATAGGTGACCAGGTCCTATATTTCATCTTCTTGGCTTAACAATAACTTCAAAAGAAAATTATTGAAATAATAGAAACCGTCTACAAATTCTCCCTTCCAACAAAGGTTTGTTAACTAGATATTTCAATGCAGAGTGATCAATAAAGAATTTGAAATGTTAGCCTAACAAATAATGTCTAAATTTTTGCAAAGCATAGATCATGGCTAACCCCTCCCTTTCTATCGTTGTGTAATTGCATTCTTCTTGCAACAACTTCCGGCTTGCAAAGTAGATAGGATGATCCATGGCTCCATCTCTAGGTTGCGTTAAGATAGCTCTTAAGGCAATTCCTGAAGCATCTACATGGACATGAAATTCGTTTTCCTAGTTTGGGAATACCAGAATTGATGTTGTGCTGAGATTATCCTTGAGTGTCTCAAATGATTTATCACATTCTGGAGTCCATTGGAACATTTCAGCCTTTTTTAGTAGGTTTTCCATAGGTGCAGTAATGTTGGCATATCTCCTGATGAACCTGCGATAGTACCCTGTGTGTCCCAATGTGGAGCACAACTACTTATCACTCGTAGGTGGTGGCATATTCACAATGACCGCAACTTTGGATGGGTCTGCCAATACTCTTTCTCAACAAACTATGTGGCCCAACAAATTCCCATGTGGTACACAAAAGATACACTTTTTGAGGTTCAATGAGATTTGCAATTCTTTGCATCTGTCAAACATTAGTCATAGCAATGCTACATGTTCCTTGAGAAAGTTGTATATCATCCAATAATCCATATAGACTTCTATAAACTTGTGAATGAACTCTCTAAAATATGTTATTATAATCCTGGATAAAACTGCAGGGGCGTTCTTTAAGCCAAATGGTATCACGTTGTATCCAAAAGATCCTCATTCTTTTATGAATGTAGTCTTATTTTTGTCCTCTTTGATGATCCTGACTTTGTGGTACCTTGAAAATCCATCTGTGAATGAGTATGCTTCCTTCCCAACAACCTGTTCTAGCACTTCATCAGTAAAATGTGTTGGGAAAGGGTCATGCACATAGGCAGAGTTAAGGCTTCTATAGTCTACACATACTCTAATATCCTCTGTGCCTTTCTTTCTTTGAATAACTATTGGGCTGACGCATTATTATTCTTCTACTACAAAAATGAGTCCTGCTTCTGACATCTTTTCTATCTCCTTATTAACCTTCTCTTTTACTCTAGGGTTAAGATGATATGGTCTATGCCTCACAGCCTTGGATCCTGGTTTCAATTTGATTTTCATTTCTCCCATAACTCCTTTGATTCCCTTTAACTCTAATAAGGTCTTTGGTAACAAATCCTCATATTCCTGTAGTAGAATCTGTATCTCTTGATTGCTTTTCTCTTCCCAGTGGTCTCCCACCATAACTATCTTGGGCTGTTGATCAGGCGATCATATTTTGCTCAATTTTCAAAGTGCTCATAATGTGACAAAAACAATGCTATTGCGTCCGTCTCGTCTTCCTGATTCCGGTGGTATATTTACTTTCGCAAACGGAGTCCGTATGGAGGAGATATCACGATCTGTCCGCCAAGCCAAATAGGTAAAAAGTTGGGATGCTGACTGTACCTATCCGTACAGTCCATACGGCCACGTGGAGGGCCATACCATCATGATGATGTGGTGCATATCGGTTGGTTGTTCGTTGGTGCATTTTCATTGTTTGACGTGGACGAGTGGTATGTTGACACGTGTCTGTTTTCATGGAAAATAATAAGGAGACACGTGGCCCAATGCATGGGCGCCACGTGTCCCCCATCTGTTGGTTGTATTTATATATATAAAATGAGATGGGGAGTCCACGGGGTTCGACCCCCGGACCTCCCCCACTATATAAGCTTTAATGCAACTTCGCTAGCCAATATTCTCGCCAATGTTCCTTGTGTATGAAGTGGGCGGGCTTATACTTAAGTTTGGTTGTAAGCCTTCTTTGAAAAGGGGGGCGGGTCGGGGCCCAGCCCCGACCCATGGTTTCATAACATAACACATATAAACCATGTGTTAATACTACCGCGCACAAAACCATATATTATAACCATTGTATATATATTACTCCGTATATATGTTGTGTTTTCTATTAACATATGCATTGTAACCAACGGTTAAACGCAGGTTTGTAACACATAGTTTTATTATATGACCAATGGTTAATGTGTGCGGGAGTTTCTACAGTTTGGACGGTTGAACCACTCATTTGCCAAACGCGTGGTCATATGGCCATGTGCCCGAGTGCCAAGACGGTTAGGGGCTGGGGGTGCCCTAACTGTTCTATGGTTTGTACCAGTGCGCGGTTGCATACGGGACTTGGTTTTTCCGCTTTAAAGAGCGTGTGTGCTAGGTTTGAAGCACAAGGGTACATTTTGTAGAACCAGAGACAACAAGTGGAAGAGGGAGATTTCAAGAAGGCCATCTTCTTCATTTTTCGACCGTTTCAGGTGCCGAAAGAGCCTAGACAGGGGTTTTGGGACGCTGCGGAGCCATTGGAGCAGTCAGTTTGTCATTTTGAGCATTATAAGGCATGTTTTTGAGCACTTTGAGAAATTTAATAATAATGATCCATTGGAAGCTAGACCAGGAGATGTAGCCCGGAGTGGGGTGAACTCCTTTATCAAGTTGTTGTGTTTATGTGCTGATGTTCAATGTTTTATGTTGCTGTCTATGTGTAT
>ML824698.1:12499-26286 GCA_009831015.1 Picea engelmannii | reverse complement strand
GGCCAAGTGGATTGAGGTTGGAAGGGTGAGGGAACTATACCCTCATCTTCACATAGACTGAGATAGTCTTTTGGAGGTCCAAAAGCTTCCCAATGGGGAAGTGTGATCAGGGGATCAAATTTTGCTCAATTTTCAAAGTGCTCAGAATGTGATGAAAACAGTGCTATTGCGTCCATCTCATCTTCCTGATTCCGGAGGTATATTTACTTTCGCAAACAGAGTCCATATGGAGGAGATATCGCGATCTGTCTGCCAAGCCAAACAGGTAAAAAGTTTGGATGCTGACTGTACCTATCCGTACAGTCCGTACGACCACGTGGAGGGCTGTACCATCATGATGATGTGGCACATATCGGTTGGTTGTTCGTTGGCACATTTTCATTGGTTGACGTGGACGAGTGGTATGTTGACACGTGTCCATTTTCATGGAAAATAATAAGGAGACACGTGGCCCAATGCATGGGCGCCACGTGTCCCCCATCTGTTGGTTGTATGTATATATATAAAATGACATGGGGAGTCCGCGGGGTTTGACCCCCAGACCTCCCCCACTGTATAAGATTTAATGCAACTCCGCTAGCCAATATTCCCGCCAATGTTCCTTGTGTATGAAGTGGGCGGGCTTATACTTAAGTTTGGTTGTAAGCCTTGTTTGAAAAGGGGGGCGGGTCGGGGCCCAGCCCCGACCCATGGTTTCATAACATAACACATATAAACCATGTGTTAATACTACCGCACACAAAACCATATATTATAACCATTGTATATATATTACTCCGTATATATGTTGTGTTTTGTATTAACATATGCGTTGTAACCAACGGTTAAACGCGGGTTTGTAACACATAGTTTTATTATATGACCAATGGTTAATGCGCGTGGGAGTTGCTATAGTTTGGATGGTTGAACCACTCATTTTCCAAACGCGCGGTCATATGGCCATGTGCCCGAGTGCCGAGACGGTTAGGGGCTGGAGGCGCCCTAACCGTTCTACGGTTTGTACCAGTGCGCGGTTGCGTACGGGACTTGGTTTTTATGCTTTAAAGAGCGTGTGTGCTAGGTTTGAAGCACAACGGTACATTTTGTAGAACCAGAGACAGCAAGTGGAAGAGGGAGATTTCAAGAAGGCCATCTTCTTCATTTTTCGACCGTTTCAGGTGCCGAAAGAGCCCAGACAGGGGTTTTGGGATGCTGCGGAGCCATTGAAGCAGTCAGTTTGTCATTTTGAGCATTGTAAGGCATGTTTTTGAGCACTTTGAGAAATTTAATAATAATGATCCATTGGAAGCTGGACCAGGATATGTAGCCCGGAGTGGGGTGAACTCCTTTATCAAGTTGCTGTGTTTATGTGTTGATGTTCAATGTTTTATGCTGATGTCTATGTGTATCTTTACATAAGTAATCCTTTATTATGTGTTGCAAATTGATCCGGTTTCTTTAAAACACATAACATTTCACTTGCAATTATTATTCAAGTTTCAAGTCTTCTTCATTTTTTGATCAGCTGCTCTGTGGTCCCTATAATGATTTTGCACAATTTTAATGGGTGATTGTAGGAGCTATCATTCTGACTAGGTATGGTGTTCTGGATTTCTCTGTTCCCCTCTGTCTTTTTGATGGCTAGGTTTCTCAATTCATCTAATTCATCTAGGCTTTTTGAGTCCCTGCTAATATGATAGCATTCTATAGGCTTCTTGGTTGAGGGCAGGTGAAGGTTAGTATGAAGTTCCCAACTATGCTTGGCACACACCACTAGGTTTGATTTCTAATTACTATCATCTTTAAAAAGAAATTCTTTAATCTTTTGCAGGACTACTTCAAGCTCATGGTACTTACTTGTAAATAAGAAGTCCTTTCAAAAATGAGCTACCAACGTCTGCCAATCGTTGGTCTGTCTTTTGTTTTCATCGTATATGAACCAAGATTTCGGTATTGGTCCTAGAGAGTGGGGGAATACCTGAACCCAAAATCGAGAAGGTATTTCCGTAGCTTTCCATTGTGTCACTCACTAGTCGATATCCACTCTAGGATCAGATTCTCCACTGAACAGTTGTGCAACTTGGAGATCCGTCTGCATCTCTAATTCCAACTGCTCCTTGTTCTGAAACCTATACTTGATGGCTTGATTCACATCATCCCAATATCTGAGTATGGAATTATGATTGGCCCACCATCTGGTAGGGGTGTCCTGAAAAATACATCTAGTACCAAGATTCTTTTATATTCTACTACCTTTTCTTCCATGCTGAGCAAAAAACTATCTAGTTCTGAGGTGCCATCGTATACTGGGTGTTCTCTCACTTCAATCCCAACCCATATGGTTACTTTGATAGTTGTGCATCTTCTTGATAATCTTTCGTACGAACCTTGTTGCCAACTGTCAAAATCCAATTCTGAATCTTCATCTACTGATTGTATGCTTCTCCAACTTACTGATTCATCAACAATAGGATTTATATAATCGTCTCTTGTTCCTGCTATTACGGTGTACAACTGTTCCAAGTATTCTCCCTCCATATTACTGTTTGTTGGCTCTGTATACCTGGGTCCTACATATGGATCCAAAGGTTGAACTACCTTGATTCCATTAGCCTCAAAGGTCATGGTGTCTTTCTTTAAATCAATTAATGCATAGTTTTCATAACCCCAATCAATGCCAAGTAGTGCAGGGTAAGGGTCCTTATCTCCCATGATCTCAATGACTTCGAAGTTAGCCACTATATTTACTCCTGCAACATCTATTTCCACATTCTCCAGTCTTCATATGGGTAAGATACAATATTGGTTTTCCATTCTTAACTGAATTGGGGAATATGTCAGCCTAGGTTTTCCTAAGGCTTCTCGGGTCTTCTTAGGAAGAATGTTCACATTAGATCCCAGATCTAACATGACATCCTTAATATCAAATTTGAAACCTGTAAGAGAGTGGAATTTTGGTCATAGCTCAAGTCTCCAAGGCCGTTGTTCATATGAAAATATCTCTCCATCTCCATACTCATCCCCTTCGCAACGAAACAATGAAAATAAACTTTGATTTTCTGAGTAAAGAAAATACACTTGATGTGCTTCTAATTAATGCGACCTCCCCTGCTTGCAAAACCCAAATTTTAAACCTGATGAATGAAGGTGATCCTTATCTCGATGACAGATTCGGGGCATGCATCCAACCCGCATTGAGAATAGTCAACTCCATGCCTATTGGATGCTCAAATCTGCAATCGAGATAAACAAACCAGTGACAAAACGATATGTTAAGACAATATTTGAATTCTATATTTTTTCAATGTTCATAACTAGTTATTTTATTTGATCTATCAATCAAATACTTCCATGGGTTGGACGATACCCAACTTGGAATTTTGTATTTGTATCTTGCATTTGGAAACACATGTTGCACTTTTTCAAAACACATGTTGTAGAAGTCAAAATAGATTTGGCATCAAGTGTTGCACTGCTTTTCAAAACACATGTTGTAGAAGTCAATCTGGATTGTGGCATTAAGTGATTGTCATAGTAGTTAGACTTTGTATTGCCTGTCCATAATTTAGAAGCTTTTATTAAAAAAAAATGTATGGCCATGAAGAGTCTACAAATAGATCATTTGTTTTTATAAGATTCTTTGAAATTTGACATGACCAATCAACTTCCAAATACAAATTTATCATGTAGTTAGTCAATAATTTGACTCCCATGAAAATAATACCTTAAACATTTTCTCATATCTTAAACATTTTATCATATGATTTTTTTTAATAGTGGAAAGCAATTATTTTGAAATGGTTTCTCTTCATCAAGACATTAAATTGTAATTGGAGTAGTGTCTAGTATTATGTATGGGATTAAGGCTAAGTGCCACTTTAAGGAACATGATCTTACCATATAGTACGTTCTATCGACCTTCTTGCAAATATTTTCTAGGATGAAACCACTTTATGGTCATAGAGTAAGACCTTAAAGTGCCTCTAGGCCAATAGCCCTAAGTAACATAGACTTTTTCTTGCTTTGGAAAAAAACGAAATGCCAATGTTAATGATGATTCCTAGTCAATGTGGATCTAACAAATACACAACATCTTGATGGAATACATTAATTGTGTAGTGAACCACATCTTCTTTTTTATGTATTTCCTTATTAATTTGGGCATAAATTTTCAAATTTCAAGATTAGATTGTTGAAGTTGTAGTATGGAGTTTATCAATGAAAATAGTTGTTGAGAAATCCATCTATAGTCTTGAAACTTGTGAAATTGTATATTTTCTTGTAAGCACTCTGATTTTTCATGGGAGGATTCCGATAAGTTGACAAAAGGAGGGGGTTGTTTGCTATATGATTAGTCAGTGTCCATATTGATGGGATCACACACTTGAATCATGAATCCTAGTTGAAGTTCTAGATGGAACATGATAGATACTAAGCACATTATTGCTATGCAACATTAATGGCAATATATGCAAGGATAAGTGCCCCACTACACAACATTAATTGTAGTATATGTGGGCATATGCATTGTTAGATGTTTGCGCATATATATCTAATGATGTATATGCATGTGTATACTGCAATTAATATTCTAGTTGAACCACACACTCACTTAGATGCACACTATTGTTCAATATGTGGGAAACTAGACAAAATGTGACACTAGGGTTGTGTTAAACAAACAAACCAAGTAGTTTGCAATGGAAAATTGCAATAGAGGGAACATATACAGGAAATTTAAAATTGCATATTAGTGAAGAACACTGACAAACTGTAACACACCTGACCCCCTAAACTTACGCAGGTTGGTGGGATGTCATATTTCCTCTTCTTTCTATCTTCAAGCCTCCGACCATACCCTCAACACTTATGTTTCTTATGGCATACATGAGAACTTATCTTATCACATCATCCAACTACATCAAGTCTACTTACTCATGAACACCCATCTTCCCAACAGATTTTCAACTGAAGATGACTACACTGACCAGGAAACAAACATTCCTAATCAGACGACTAAGATTCACTCTGAACAACTAGATCAATGGTCGGTAGTGAATCAGGTTCTCTACCCATCGGGAAAACAAGTTAATAATTTTGCGTTTCTATCTTGATCTCATTTCTCCAATGAACATGTTTCTGATAGATCCAACGATATTTGGTCAAAGAAATCAACAGTCATGATCAAATTTGTACCTTGAATTACATGAAGGTTAATTCCTCGCTCATCCGTCATAAGGCATGTTGGTCAATGTGGTCTTCCACTAATCAAAGACTATGGTTGTATCATAAAAAATATCTTGTATATCGATGGTTTCCATCCACTCAGGGTCCTCTGCCATCATAATGCACCTACTCCAAGTGATGACAAGAATTTATGATTGGTTATTCTCCAACGGTTGTCCTCCAACAGATCCAATGGTCCTCGAATCATCACTTGTCATGGTCAGAGATCACTTGGAACCCGCATATGCATGAAATTTATCGACACCACTCTCCGTCTAAGTTTTCTTCCTCGGAATGGATCATTCTAGATCCAACAACTATAAACCCATCAACACCCTCATCGATAGATCTACGGTCCTCTTGTCTTAGGGATCTCGACATTGGGTTTCCTCCATCGTAGTCCTCTCTGTTAACACATAAGATTGATCATGCTCTCCAAGGATTATATCATTCCATCAACTAAAATCCTCCTTGGAGTATGAAATCTATGGTTGAGTTGGCGCTGCAAACGGGTGTTGTGAACTAGTTAAGGAAGAAGGTTGTAGGTTGGATAGGTTGCAGGCATCTTGGTGCAAGTATGAAATTACCAGCATCAACCTCATAGCCATCAGGTACTCCATAATATTTTTTATCTTGTTTGGAGGTCAAGAAGGGTTTGGCTACTTGATTATCCTTTGGCACTATGAACTGGCTTACGCGCTACGGATTTAGACATGTGCTACAAAATGTGCTTTTGAAACTATGTTTTAATACTGTTGAACTAACATTTTTGACCAATTGACTTCTAGGAGGATTTTCGGGTGAACCAAGATGAATTTTAAAAATCCAAAGGAGGTTATTGTCAATAATGTACCCAAGAGCATTAACCTCTTTCATTTTTCAAACAGGTGTCACGGATTGGGAGATTCGAATGAATCTTTGAGCCCAATGTTTTTAGTTTTCGTGATTTCCTTCTTCATTTCTTCCACCTATTAGCATATAATCTTGTTTTCTGTTAAGAAACTTTTGTGCCTTAGATGAGTGGGATGTTTGTGACTCCATTTCCCATTGGTGTAGCCTACTGATTTGTAGTTTGTTTCCCTCTCTCTTTCTTTATCCATCTTGTTGATCCACCTATTCAAAACCAAAGCTATCTTTTACATTCTGATGGGTGTTGAGCTTACACTTTAGTAGTCAAAGTGTGACTTTATGTTAGCTCTGAAAGTCACACTTTGACTGCTAAAGTGTAAGCTCATCACCCATCAAAATGTAAAAGATAACTTTTTTTTTGAATAGGTGGATTATCAAGATGGATAAATAAAAAGAGAGGGTGGCAAATTGCAGATCAGTAGGCTACACCAATGGGCAATGGAGTCACAAACATCCCACTCATCTAAGGCACAAAAGCTTCTTAACATAAAACAAGATTATATGATGATAGGTGGAAAAAATGAAGAAGGAAAGAATAAGATAGAATGTTCAATAAATAAATATCCTCTCAATTTAATGAATAAAAAAATACTTGAATATAAACAATGACTGATGGGCAAAATACAATAGATCCTCTACTGCTTAGGGATCCATAAATCATTGACAGCCTTTGATCCTCAATTTTGCAATATATTAAAATAAGAAGAAATATAGATAGAAGAGTTACAATCTGAAATCATAACTCTCATGAGTCTCCAATAGCAGTAATGCTTACAATAAAAGATGCCCACAGGCTTACAAATGAACACACAGAGGAAAACTACCTGCTACATCTCTCTCTAGCCTCTCTTGGCTCATCAATCCATCTTCTCCAAGAGATATCTCCCTCTTTAAATAGAAAATATCATCCAAATAACCTAAGGAGGTCGAATCCCATCTCCTCCAATGATTCTAAGCCTTGGATATAGGTGGCAAGAGTCAAAGAATCAGTATGGAAGAATCAGGTACTCACATGACAGAGATATGGAAGTACAGTATGGAAGAATCAGGTACTCAGGCCTGATTTTTCTTCAAGAAGTATTATTCTATTTTATCAATATCTTCTTGTCCTTTCCTAATTTTTTCAAAAGAATTTTTCTTCATTTATTGCATTCAAATGAAGACCATGAACCCACTCTTGTATATCCTTCACTACAAACTATAAATATACCTTATTATGACCAAGACCCTTTATCTGAGTCATATGATAACCTTGAACAACCTTGTAAGTTTTATGAAATAAAAACTGATATACTATCTTTTGTACCTATTCTTGTATCTTCCAAGATTCAGCAGAGATACAAACCTTTAAAATTGCCTTCCATTCTTCATGATTTTCCTCTAAAGCATTACAAATACCTTCTTGTTTTTGATGGAGAAAATGAGAACCTTACAGTTGAAAAATATATTCATTCTTTTGAGCATTTCATTGACCTCTTTGAAGTTTACCATGATGATGTTTGTATGAGATGCTTTTCCCAGTCTTTACGAGGGGATGTCAAGCAATGGTTTAAGCATTTTTTTGTCTGAGTCAATTAGCTCATGGAAGGAACTAAGTCATGTTTTTTTGAAATTTTGGGGCAAAAGAAAGTCGTGGGAACTATTCCTTTCAGAATTTTGTGCCATGAGAAGAATGAATAATGAAACTGTCTCAAATTTCAGTAAGATATTTTCTAGTCATTATTACAAAATACCCAAAGAGATCCAACCAACTAAAGGTACTACCAAGTTATATTATGCTATGGCCTTCCATTCAGATTTCTGTTTTATCTCTTGGAGAGGAAGATTATGTCTTTGCAGCAGATGTTCTTTGATGCCCAAGAGGTGGAGGGCAATCTCATATCTTGTGGAAATATTGCAGATAATTTGGAGGATGAAGCATTGAGTCTTAAAAAGTGTGAGAATAGGGATGGAAAACAAGAAGAGGCTGATTTGGAACTGTGTTTATTTCTTCATGAGGATAATATTACAACATATTATGATCAAGTGGCTGAATCACCAACTATTGATCCAAATCCTCTTTCTATGGATATTCAATAGGTTTCCAATTCACCTCCTTATGATGAGTATTATGATGATTATGACACTTTTCATCTAGAGAAACCATTTGTAGGTTCATATTCGGGAGATGATTCTTTTCATCAGTCTTATGAAGGTTTAAAACCCACACATTTCAGACATGATGATAGACAACAAAAAGGTAGCACGTTTGTTGAAGGAAACGCTCTACCCCTGTGCTTTTCTTCATTCCAATTTCTGAAAGAGAGAGTTCACCATCTTATAAACCAACAACCTTATGAATATGTTATTGATCCCATAGTTTGTTATGCGAAAGGTTTTACCAATTCAAGTTTGCAACCATCAAGTAGTTGTGAATTTAAAAGTGAAGATGATGAATATATAAGTATTTTAAGTGATCATGGATATGAGAATAGTCAGGCATTTTTTTATTCGAACCATTCATTTCCTAAAACTTTATTTCAAGAACAAGTTGGTCAACAAACAATTTTCCTTTCTTCCTTTGAAAATCAAAATAACATTTCTTTTGAAGGACATTAGGGTTCATTTTCAAACTCTTTCCAGACTGATGGCGAGTATAAAGGATTGAAACAAAAAACAACATCTGAAACTAAAGATAATTGTTTTATATGTGTTGATCAACAAGAGGTTTTTCTTCATGAGAGGCAATATCCTTTTGCAGCATATTTGCAGTCAATGAGTGAGCTTACATTTTCAGATTTGGTGATGAAACTGATTTCAAACTCTTAAATGAATTTCCTTTAATTAGGTATTCCTTGTTTCCTTTGAAGAAACACATGAAAAGGATCCAACCAGTGGACGAGATGCTTGCATGGCTCCATTGGATTTTTCATTTCACTTGATCAAACAACTCAGGGGCTAGCTTAGGGTAGGTAGGTTGTGTGAAATAAGCTCAGAAACATGAGCATCTCTTTCAACAACTAGTTTTCAGTTTGAATTTGGTTTCAGTTGAAGGTCACAGGTTAGAGAAGTTTTCACAAGTTAAAGGTTGGGAGAAGCCCATGGATAAGGCACTAGAATTGCATGTTCTTGGAGCCTCACAGGGAGGTCTCCATCCCCTATGGAGCCAGATGTTAACACATAATATTGATCATGTTCTCCAAGGATTATATCATTCCATCAACTAAAATCCTCCTTGGAGTATGTAAGCTATGGTTGAGTTGGCACTATGAACTGGCGTTGCGAACTAGTTAAGGAAGAAGGTTGTAGGTTGGATAGGTTGCAAGCATCCTCGTGTAAGTATGAAATTACCAGCATCAACCTCATAGCCATCATGTACTCCATGAGATTTTTTATCTTGTTTGGAGGTCAGGAAGGGTTTTCCTACTTGATTCTCCTTTGGCTCTATGAAATTTCTTAGGCACTATGGATTTAGACATGTGCTACAAAATGTGTTGCTGAAACTCTGTTTTAAGACTTCTGAACTAGCATTTTTGACCAGTTGACTTCCAGGAGGATTTTCGGGTGAACCAAGATGAATTTTAAAAATCCAAAGGACGTTATTGTCAATCATGTACCCAAGAACATTAACCTCTTTCATTTTTCAAAAGGGTGTCACGAATTGGGATATTCGAATGAATCTTTGAGCCCAATGTTTTCAATTTTCGTGATTTCCTGTTTGAGACATGTTTTTGTGACACCTATTGTGACCATCTAGAGATGCATTTAAAAAATATGATAGAGGTTTATCTTCATAACGAGCTTATATACAAAAAAATATCTCTAATTTTACACAAATGTTATTATTTGAGAATTACAAGTGGTGTTTTGAAGCCTATTTTTCAGAATTTTGCCTCCTGAAAAGCAGGAAATTAGTTAAAACGTGTCATTTTTTGTTTGTAGTTGTTTCTATTTTGGGAAAGGGGTTGGAGTTCGAATGGGTGAGCTGGAAAAGAACTATATGGATATATGTTCATTTTAAAAGAAGGTAAGAGTGTTGGACTCTTGGTTGGAGGAGCCATTTCTATTGTTCCTGGGTGTAAAGACTCTGAATTTTGTTTTGCAGTTCAATGCAAAAGTTATCTCCTTCAGGAGTTTGAGATTCAGCATAGTGTTATGTTTGGCTTGTAAATTTCCTATGTTATAGTCATTAACGTTTATTGTTAATATCTTTCTAGTATTTTACTGAGAGGAAATGTTTGGAATTCATTCTAGTTTAATGCTCCATTCATACATCAAATGCTTATTGTGTTGTTTGTAAATCGTTGGTTCAGAATTCATTCTTGCATAGTGCTTTGTTCTAGTAGTTTCCCTCTATGTATGTTCTTATGAAGCTGCAATAAGAATTCATTCATGGGTAGATGCTCTTACTGTGGTGGAATTCCCCCTCTTTTCAAATTCTCATTTCATAAACTCTCAATTGTTGAACATAGTTCTTACTTTGCCTCAAACCTTCAGAAAGAAACCAACTAGCCATTGATAGTTAAGGCATTGAGATTTCAGGTTTTGACTCCATTGCCCAATGATACCTTTTCCTTGCTTATCCTACCAAATTTTATAAAAAAAAACTTGTTCTTATCAGAAATCTGACCTTCTGAATGTTATTGTTGAATATATTTTGAGTCTTAGAGGCTTTAGGCCCTTGAGAGATCCCTCTTTGATTGTATAGTTCACAAATACAGTCTAAAGTAGGTTTAAATAGTTACCTTGGGGTTTCCTTGATATAACCCAAGGAAAATATCGAGTGATAACACTCTCCTAGACTTGCTTCTATACATTTTCGATCCATGGTTTCTTGATAGACTTGTCCTCCTACACTTGGGCATCAATGACCCAGATATCATCAACTTGACCTCCAATAGATCAACCACTCACAATATCTTGGATTTTTCTCATAAAAATTCCATTGTGACTTTGCAACTTGGAATTTTCTGATGACCTTGTCTTCCGACAATATTTCTCTTGAGGCTCAGATGTTCTACAAATGATCATGATATTCCCTTCTGTCGAATCAACAACTGTCATTCTTCTAGGTTTCAATAAGGGTTATCAACTGGGTTAAAGGTGGTTCAAGGACTTTGCAATCCGATAGTCCTTGAAAAATCTCTCTTCTAGAGTTTAACTAGGATTGTTTGGGATCATAAACCATTCTTCAATCGAATAGGAATACCCTACTCCAAACACCCAAATAAAGATCTTGCATGCTGCAAGATTTCCATTCCAAAAACAAGGAAAAATCATTAGGTTAAGAAATTTTATAGGATTCAACACTCTTGTTTCTTCTCCTACAATGATTTAGATCACTTCCCTCGGGATATTAGACCACTTCCCTAGCAGCCAAGGACACTCTACCCAAAAACCCAAATGAAGGTTTCATATCTTGCAAGCTTTCCATTCAAAGGCAGAGCAATTTTCAGGAATACTGACATGCACTAAACTTCCTCATTTATTCATTCATTCTTAACATGATTGATAATTAGGAAGGTTATTTTATTCCATTTAAATTGGGAATTCAACAATCATTCATTTAACTAGATTTACTACTTGAACATAAAACAATATATAATCATTATTAAGAATTCAGAAGGAATTACAAGAAATATCATGTATATGTTCAATACTGATTCCAACCAACCAACTTATTGAGAGGGAATTCCTTTCCACCCAACCATAGGATATGATTCACTATGATTTTATACAACATGCCACCCCTATGCTAGGCCATGATACCACTAGGGGACTATCTCAGTTGACTGTCAAGTCACGAAATGGTTTAGGAAGGTTATTCTCATTCACTCCATTGGAAACGACAGTAGTTTATTTATCCCCACTGAGCTCAAGACATCCACGATTTTATCAGGTACCTTCCCAATTACTCTGCACAAGGGAGCCCCTTCTCTACTACATAGTCCCTCGATGACCTCCCCTTACTAGTTCTGATTTATTTCCAATATGCACCAAGTTGCAGTACTATATTGCTCCATTCTAGATATGGGTCTTCTCTGTTCTAGGGTGACCATTCAATTCTTGGGAAAGCTTTATATTTTATTAAGAAAAACTTCCAAGATATTCTCTATTGATCAGAGATGATTGTGTGAGCTCCTATTTCTCATTTGGACCATTTGTTTATGAGTCTACAACTCACATATTTGTGAAGTTAATTTCTTCTCTTCTGTGTAGTTCAATCTCTATGTGTGTCTATGTTCTCCCTAAGTTCTCTTCTACATGTTATCCATTGCTCTCTTCTGTGTGATCCTATTCTTTTTCTTCCTCAGTGTGTTAGGGGCCTAACCTCCCTAACCCCTCACATAGGTAGAATAATATATTTTCCATGTAATAAAGGCCAATATTAATAAGGCCTAATAATAAGAAAGAATAAGTCAAATGTAAGAAGACCTAATAAAAGCTTCCACTTCTAGAAGATCTTCCTCTAGATTTTTCTTTTGGTAGATAGATTTATTATAAATAGGAGTCGAGGGCATGAGAATTTTTTGTCTTGAGAATCATTGTAATAGAATGTTTCTCTCCTAGATGTTTCCCCCTCAAAGAGGTAAGTGAACATTGTTTCCTATCAATAAGGATACTATTTTGTTGTGGTTTCATATACTGTGTTGTTCCATTTTTATTCTCTGCAATATTTCTATTTTTTTGTTATTATAATAGATTGTTGGATTACTGAGAGGGGGGGTGAATCAGTAATAACGTAATTATAATCCTTTTTCTTCAAATGTTATATCAATGTAGAATTATTATCCAATAATGAGCAGTAATAAATAAACAATCACACACATGCACGGTACACCATTGTTTTACGTGGAAACCCAAATCGGGAGAAAACCACAGAATGATTTTTCTTATATGTCTTGAAGAATTACATTCATTGGAAGCAAAAACTTCCTTTGTTTTTAGCTGCAACTAGAAGGAGGCTCCAACCTCCTAGTTTCTCAGGATACAACCTGAGGAAATCTCCAACTCCCCAAATCTCTGGCTACAACCAGAAGGAGTCTACAACCCCCAATGTTTTCCAGCTACAACCGGAAGGTGGCTACAACCACCTGTCCTTGCCCCGTCCTGCCACCTTGAAGTAGAAGTAGAATGATGGAACCACTGTCACACTATCACTGTGAGATATACTACTATAAACCTGTACCAATAAGTCTGAACCATGCATCAACCTGTACCTCAACCTATAATCAACCTGTACCATAAACAAGTGCATCAACCATGCACCAACCTGTAATCAACCTGTACCATAAACACGTGCATCAACCATGCACCAACCTGTACCATAACCAAGTGCATCCAACCATGTACCAAGTATGTTCCAATCATGTGTAAACTACTCATAAACTATGAATCATCAATATTTACCAACATCATCAACTATACACTTCATGTATGTGTTGACTCATCAACTACTTGTCTCAACCATGTACTCAACATGTGCCACAACCAAAAGCCCTCATCAATTTCATTCTCCAAATCTGATTTGTAGCTCTACACTAGACCTGTTGTATATGATCACATTCCTTCAAACCTTCCTTAACTTTTAAAAACAAGAGACTAGCATTTTCATCAAACTTTTCTTTAGTCTCACATGCCTAGTTTTGGATTAGTCAACAACCCTAACTTGAAGTAATCATAACTTTGAACCT